>VWZY01002376.1:548248-565748 GCA_013399075.1 Chloroceryle aenea
ACATGGCCCGGGCTTGGTTTTAGCAAGCCTGTTTTTTTCCCCTTTCCCCTTTGAATCCAGTTTAAAGCTCAGTCAGTGAGCTCAGCCAATTCTTGTGATAACATCCTTCTCCCCCTTTGAGAAGGACACACCCCATCTGCTACCAGCAGACCTGGTCTCATGTAAATTGACCCATGGTCAAAAAACCCAAAGTCCTGCTGGTGGCACCAGGTATGAAAGCATGAATTGATCTGGTTGGTCCTCTTCAGTCTTTCTGGGTTGGTCCCCGTGACTGAGGGGATAGAAGAGACCACCACCTGTGCTCCCACTCCCTTGACCAGTTGACCCAAGGCCCTGAAGTCTCTCTTGACAGCCCTCAGTTTTCTTTCTTCAAGGTCATCACTGCCTATATGGAAGGTCAATAATGGATAATAATCTGTAGGATATACCAGGGTAGGAAGCTTCCTTACCACATCTTTAACTTGGGCACTGGCGATACAGCAGTCTTCCTTTGGAAGTGGATCAGGTCTGCATATCAGGCTTTCAGTTCCCTTCAGAAGCGAGTCACCTATAATAATGACTCTTATCTTTTTTTTTTTTTTTGGTAGAAGATGTTAGGATGCAGGGCTTGGGTTTCCTTATTTTTGGGAACGCTTCCAAGCCAGGTGATTTATCTTCCTTATTGACTGGCTGCACTTGCAGGGCATCAAACCTGTTCTGCAACATCACCTGGGAGGCTGGGGGAAATAACTGAGGCAATATGCGTGCTGCGCCGGGTAGGAGCTTGTTGCTATTGCCCCCTGTTGAAGGGGTGAGGTAAGGTTGGCAAGGCAGTAGTTTGCTTGCTGCCCTGACCATGGACCTGCCTCCACTCCCTCTTTTCCTTTAGGTTTCTGCCCTTCAGTCTGACAGGTAAAGGATGTAGAGGGTACCTGACCCTCAGTAATTTTTCATGGGTGTCCCCTTTTCAGCTTCAGAGCAGGCAGAGCTTGGCTCCACCAGTCAATCTCTTCCTCAGCCTCTCTGATGCTCCTAAGCCTTTCAGCTTTGCCTTGCAGCCTTTCAATTTCACCTTGCAGCTATGCAGAACAAATATAGTTAAAAATACTAAAACTTCACCTAAAACTCAAATCTCCTGTTATCTCTCAGATATATAAAAATATGTACATAAAATAATCAGTTTTCCAGCATCAATGCTGTAAACAAAATATCAAAACAAATGTCCATGAAACTTATCACTTTAACCGCGACTGACTCCTAGACTTCCCTGCTCTTATAAATAATTCTGTCCTTGAAACAAAGCCTCTGAACAATATTTTTGGACTAAATTGCAGTTAACAAACTTTCAGTGTCTGTAAAAATTATACCAAATATAAAAGAAAAGCTCACTCCTCCTAGCACATCACCTTTTCTTTTCAAGGAAAGCTTGATTTTTGCAGAAGATTTGATGATGTGCTTAATATTAAGCATATGTAGTTGCTCATTTGGTTAAGTGCTTTGCTGGATGAAGGTCAGAGTGCTTTGAGCCTTAAAGGATGAAGCCTACATTTTGCATCCTACTGTTTTCCCACCCTGAACATAACTAAACTAATAGCAAGATTGATTCAATCAGTGCAAAGCTTAGCGCTCAGTTTAGGACATGAGATACTGAGTCAGTGAAACCTCTTTCTTTACTATAACATCTTAACTATAACATCACAGAATCTGCATCTGGAATTAACATTAAAAAAACTTAACATGACTGCTCGCTTTCTCCTGTGACAGATGTGTAGTCTCAAAATTACAGGTTGGAGTCCTTGCTTACATGTTTATGAATGGTGACTTGTATTATTAACTGAAGGGCTCACATGGGTGGCTGTTCCTGTTAGGGTATCAGGAGGATAATACCCTTATCCCATCAAAGAAATATTTTATAGCTGATTGTAATTTTAATGGAAGTTGCTTCTGCTCAGCACCTGACAGAAACGGCCCATGGAGGAAAGGTTCCTTGAGTGAGACTTTGTGTGAGGGAGAACCACTCACCACCATGAAAAGTCACATAAACACCCACCCATAAAAGCCTAGTATACTCCACAGAGCAAAACCAGTGAGCAATGTGTCCAGTTAGGAACAAAGACTCAGTTGCTTTTTGATCACATTTTATATCCTTCTCTGGCTATGCAAAGAGAAATGCAACAGATACAAATGCATGTGACATGTCTTCAACTCTCTTTGTGAAAAGGAAACAATGACAACGCAATTAAATGACAGTCCCATGCTAAATACACTGAAATGAAAACAGGCTTTTATAGCATCATTCCAGTCACATTCTCTAGCAATTGGTTTATCACTTAGCAGTACTGCTTGGCTGAGCCATTATTCTTTGCTTGCTTTTTGATCAATTTTACAGTTAGCCTGAACTTCTGATCAATCAGGTCTTGAGATATTCACAAGTTCAACCTTAGGAAGAGCCAGAAACCTTAATTTAATTATTATCCATTGTGTCCACACAAATGTGTACATATAAAAAGCCAATATTCATACTAATCAATTGTTTTTTTCAATAGTGAGAACAGTATTTATACTGTGCAACCTTTACAGAACACAGAGTAGTAGACTATCTTTGATGGCTGTTTATGTGTAGATATATGGATTCTGAAATGTTACCACCCAGTTCATATACCTACTTAATGAACTTCTACTACATGTAAAAATTCTGATTTCTTCTCAAGCTGGAAATAATTATTTTTTTTTCCCCTCCTGTTTCAGAAGGAGTTTATTATAATGTCCCCTTGTCTCTGAGCAATATAATTTTCTGATGCTAAAAACAGAAGTCTCTACATACAGAAGAGCTCTAGCAGAGGTTAATTGTGAACTCAGACAATGACACACTTGGATTCAAAGCACAGTATTGAAACCTGTTTCTGTGAAAGCAGAAGATGACCCATGCGAATGCAAATATTTGTTTCCTGAGGAACAGGTGGAAATGGGCACTCCTAATACTGAAATCTACTAGAAAGGTCAGGCAGAAAAAGCTTTCCAAGACTATTAATCTACCTTATAATTCCTTTCAAGGGCAGAGGTATACAGAACCAAACCTGACAAGTTCTGAACACCTCGAGTGGTACTGTCTCATGTTACTGTCTCATGTTAGTTCAGTGCTGCCTCTCCCAGCCCTGTGAGCATCACTCCCAGAACCAGAAGAAGGTGAGGCACGAAAGACAGAAAAAGAGAGAAGGAAAAAGTAAAAGTCAATGCCTTTTGGGTATAATCTTCATGAACTAGGCAAACATGCCTGCTCTAAAAGTCGGAGAATCAGCAGTTGTTCACTGACTGATTCTCTTACTATAGGTAGTACTATAGAATACATGGACAAACTGCCATGTGAGAATATAAGACTTTTTTTTTTTTTTTTTTTCTCCCCTCAAATCAGATAATAAACCTTTTGACTTAAGTATGATTACATGACTGAGAAAGCAATTTGTCAGATGACACAACAGGTAAGAAATGCATTACCACTAATACCTTCTGCCTTCTCAACAAGGTATACAAAAGTATGTTCCTAATATACAGTTTTTAAATAGATACACATAGAACATGGGGGTTCCGGTTGACATTCCATCACCACTAGTGCACCTTTCAATTAGTATGTAATGAATACACTTTATCACCAACACTGAATCTTTTATCATGAGAAGCTGTTGAGATCTTGTGCTAGAACTATCAAAGACACAAAATAGCTCTAAGTAAACTGATCACTCAAAGTAACCCAAGTAAAACCTGTAGCCATTTTAATTACAATATTCCCTTACAGTGCAAATACTGCTGACTTCTCAGTCACTTGGAGGACTAACACACACAAAAAGGAAAAAAATAAAAAAAAAAAAAGAAAGATGAACAACTGGAAAAAAAATGAAAATAAAGGGATGTCTCTTAGTATCAAATATTATCTTTTTTCTAATATGTCCTTTGTATCAACACTGACTTCATGAGTTAACAATCAAATGCACTCCTGCTCCTCCAGTTTTCCCCAAGAAAAGAGATTATGCCTTTCTATTACATTACAGATAAAACAGTTCAATTCTCACCTCAAAATATTACACCATAAAAATACATTTGATTTTTAAAAGTACCTACGGATTTTTATAAAATGAAGGTGCAAGAACTTAAGTAAATTACAGTCTTCTGGTGCTCACAAATTGCAAAATGTGAAGTAGATAGGGGTGAGTTTAAAAGACCATATCTAAGTTATTTTTATCGTGTCACATGCAGTCTTAAAAAAATATTAGCAATTAGTTGCTGTTGTAAATTAATACCTATAATAGTTTTGTTCCCAACCTGGATTTAAGTGGTGTTAAGGGAGAATAAGCCTTCTGCAGGTCTGAAAGACATCATACGTCTGCCAGCAAATAAGAGATGGGCTAAGTCTATTCACCAACAAATAAGCAGGAGACACAGAATACACAGTGGCAGCATGATGTGAGTTTATGTCAGGGGCAGCATGCCTGTGACTAAAAGTGAGCAGCAAAACCCCTACTGATCTACAATCGTACGAATGGTATCATTTCCTGTAGCGACACTGCTGTTGGTCTCACCACTTGGTTGCTTCAGCTAATCACCTCATTTGCCTGCTTTGGCCATTTGGTGAGATAAAGAATGAGGCACAAAGGGGTGGCAAAGTATGGCAATACTGAGGGAAGGAAAATTAAATGAAGATATGTGAGGCTAAACTAACAAATGTAAGTGTACAGTATTTTCTACACTGCTTTTCTTGTCTTTGTAGGCCCAGTATGTGAAGAGGTACGGCCCCAGGGCAATGTAATGGCTCTGACAGAATATCCCCGTGACATTAGATGCACAAAGTTGTGCTTTTCCCTAGTGGTAACTCAAAACTCTTAGTACTGATGTGTCTCAGAACATGAATCCTGAAAAAAGTCAGTGGGTGGAAACTTCAGCATGCAGATAGGCACATAAGTTATAAACATGTAGACTATGAGAACAGAGAAAGTGACACACACGAAAATTCATGTTAAACATGATCTATTAGAATAGTCATCAAATTATGATGCAAAATGAAGACTAATCCTCTACCACTTCAAACAGACAGTTCATTTACTCTGAGAGCTTCACACACTGAGTGTGAGCTGTGCCTTTAAAGCAGTTCTTTTGTTCTGTCTGCAAGATCAATGTAGTTTGCTGAAACTGAGTTTCTTTAGCCCACTTTGTACAGGTATGGTGGCTGGCAATATCTGCAGCCACGTTTTGTAAGGTAGAGCTCTTGAAGGTACCTCATATACTAATATAAGTGGTAAGTAAAATAAGAAGAAAATGATGACATTCTTCAAGAAACAGCTTTAGGTCCTTGAAAACTATTATTTTGGTTTGCCTGCAAGTGTAAAAATGAGTTTCAGGTAATAGCTTTTCTTTTATATAGTAAATGATGAATGAGCATTTAAACATTGACTCATCCACCAACAAAGATATAAAAAACATAAAAACTCACTGTGCTAACAGGGAGTTTGAGTACTAAAGTCACCTGATTTTTCAACCTGGTGATTACACCATGAGGATGTTCATTTGTCTTTACTTCCACTCCAGTGTTGCAAAAAGTATATATATTTCTACCAAAGACAATCAACCCTTTTAGCTTCTGCCATTTATATTTCTGCACTAACCCCCACAAGAGTCTTCTGTTCAAAGTTCACAGGTCTTTTATGACCATAAAACTACAATTGGAATATTCTGACCTCAAGACATCTAGAGAGATCAAAAATACCACCAAAAAATACCCCCCCAAAGAAAAAACAAACCCCCAACCTCCTCCAGTGTTCTCCTTCTCTCAGTATAGGATTAAATAATCTGAGAAAAAATACTGTGCAAAAAGAGTCTCATCCACTTTGATTACCAATAGCAGATCACACAATCAGCTCCTCTTTTGGTCTCAGTGTGACAGGAATGAGAAGTAAAATCATTATGTTGGGATGAAGGTTTTTTAAATGTCAGGAGAAAAAAACCCCACAACTATAAGCCAGAATTAATGGAGTATAAGGAGGGAGTTTTAAGATTATTAACATGGAAGTTTTCATTTTTCTGGAAAACACCTTTCCAAAGCTTTATAATAATACTGATAGGAGAGAACTCCAACAGCACAAACAGAAGTTCACCTCATAATAACTATTATTTAACAGATCAGCTGAATTTTAACATTTCAATAGACACTCTGTGTTCATGGTAAGTCAGAGGTATAATTTCTTGTCAACGTTTTATTTCAGTTGTCTCTTGCATTATAAAAGGAAACCATAGGAAGTAAGCCATTAAGATTTTACTGTGCTGCATGCAAGGAAATCTTGCATTAGGTTTTTGGAGGCTTTGGTCTGGGTTTGTTTGTTTTGAATCAAGAGGAAAATTACTACCTGCATTTTACATTTTCTGGTTTGGAGTATAAAATGTGTTTTTTCTCTTTCTCACTAACCTACTGTAGACATGGTTACCCAAAGTATATGCAACTCTTTGAAAACAAGTCAAGATCTTCGTTAATTTTAGCAAATACATATTTTCAGATAAAATCACACCTTTTACATTTTGTTTATTAAACTCAATCTGTTTTCTCCAATAAAATGTTCCTCATACTCAAATCCTTAGCTGACAGAAAATATTGCTGTAGGATTTGGAAATGCCCTGCACTTAGCCAACATTATCACAATGGAAAAAAAAAAAAAGAGTCATTTAAAAGTATAAATTAATTTCTCAAAATGCTAATGGACCTGTTCACTGGAAACTTTCAAGTTGAGGAAGTTAGAAAGTTATTTGGTTTAGGAATGTGATTTTCTCCCTCCCTATTGACTAGCAGGTGAAGAATATTGAGTTTATGGGTTTGATAAAAGTTGCTTTCTAGCATTCAAAACCTTTGGAAAATAGTTGGCTGCAACTCTGTCTGAAAGCTACTACGTCCTTTGAATGTTTTCCTGTGATCTGAATACTGAAATAAAAATAGGCCGAGGATGTTGGCAAGCATGTAAATTAACTAGGGTCTTCATTCACTGGCATTCCAGTAGTCAGAAAGTAATTACTTAATCAGAATGAAAGTATAAATAAAGGATAGAGTCAGCAAAAAAAGGGGCAAAACCACAGTTCGAAGTTGCATGTGCTCAGTAATGTCCACATGCAAACTTTGTCATAGCAGTAGAACAAATGAGGCATATTTGACAGTAACGCAATAGATCCAGCCTAGCTTGTCAAACACTTAACTGTTGCAGGATTCTTCACTTAAGGCACTTTTAACTTGCCAAGTTTTTATAATTTGGGCCAAAATATCTTAAAAATTAATTGTTTGCTAAAATTTAAGCAAAACAGTAGTATTGTTTCTCAAACAAGGAGAAAATGAACCTCTCCAAACCCCACCTGCCTTTCACTGAGAAATATGCCTTCATGCTTTGAAACACTGACTTAAATTTTGGCACGTCAGTCATTGCTAGATAAGAATTTTGTCTTTTGCTGTCTCTAAAGGAAAAAATTATGGCTCCCCTTATTCAGTGAAGCCTTGGCATGAAAAAAACTTCCCTGAAGATTCAGCCTGCTCTGAGGATATTCCAGTGAAGGTCTGCCAGGGCAGTGCCCCTTCATGCTCTTCTCCCTGGGTTTAAGGACTTAGAGGAGGGACCCTCTGCTTTCCTTTCTCACCCCTCCCCTTGCCCTCAACACTCTCAGGATATTTTGCTGATCAGAAAGGTCTCTCTGCAGCCATCATCTCACTGAGCACCCACCCAAAAGAGCTACTTTAAAGTGAGATCTTGGGCTGAAGTGTAGACAAGTACACATGGCATTCCTTCTAGCTGCATCCTTGTCTCAGCTGCTATGAAAGACAGTGTGAATCAAAAATAAACTGGTACATGGGGCTGTGGGTACAGAGATCCCCACCCCTATCCATACCGATATTTGACAATGTCCAGTGAATATCTCAGAGGTTTCATCAACCTTAGCTGGGGCATCTCTTGCCTTTAAGGCACTTAACTTTGTAACCTTAGGATTCTTCCAACATGGGTTTTAAATGTAATATCCTACTTGCGTTTGGAAATGAACAGGCACCATCCCACTAGGTTTCTAGTCCTAGCCACTCCCATTTTAAAAGATACACCCTAAGGACTGACATACATAATTCACGTTTTGGATCACAGTAACCCCTCTGAAACTTCCTGTCTCAGCTGTCAAAGAAATTGACCTTTCTCTATTTAAAGGTGCTTTCTCAAAGGAATCCTCTCAAAACTTAAAGGTTTTTAACATCCATCCAAGAAAAACAATATCTGAAAGTCTTTTGGACTCCACTTCTGGGCTTCTGAATATATTAATTTGTCATTAGTAATGTTGGGGCTGCCTAAGGTCTCTAATCACTTGTCCAAAGGATATTTTTTATATATATATATTTTTTTTTTAAATTTTCCTACACAGCAACTCAATAAAATACATGCATTCAATAAATAAATAATAGTCTTTCAGAATTCCTTGAAATACAACCCTGCATTTCAAGCCCTTTAGTTGAGACAGCTTCCACACACAGTCTCCTTTCACAGCTTACATATACAATCTCAGTCATAACACCATTTAACTAAGGTTGAATGTTGTACATGATTATACGTTATGCCCTGACTTCCAAGATGCTGAGTTTTGGAAACTTTTGCTGACTTTGAAAATAAGACCTAACTGTGCAAATAAATGGCATACAAGTCACTCATTACATCTTTTCCATAGCACAGTAGCTACACAGTTGTATTATACTTTCTCTCCCCCATCTGCATTCATTTTTACTGTTCCTAAATTTACATTTTGGGAGAGGATAATCCACTCAAACTCAAATGAATTTCAGCGCCCAGGGAACTGAGAGGCCCAAGTTATCCCGTACAGTCCCCAAGTATGGAAACAAGTTATGCTGGGCCTTATATAATCATCAGAAACAAGAGTCCTTATGAGAGCGACTATTCCCATGCAAAGTCTGAACTGCCTTTTGACAGTTCCTACTGATTGTGGAGAGAGCTGACCCTGACTGTACTCTTACCTCGGGCATTACTGAGGTATCTGGAATTGTAGAAGAAAATCCCACGTTTTGTCAGTGGGGACAGAGTGATTTTGCTGAGCAAGCAGCTTGCAGAAATCATAAAATCCACAGGAAAATCCTGCAGATGTTGATTAGTCCTCAGAGAGAAAAGCCTTAAAGTTCCTCTGCACAAGCCTCTCTGTTCCCACACAGCACTGACAGCATATCATTTTTGTCACCTCCTCCCTATTGCTAAGATTTCATCACTCCACAGTGATGAAATGACACAACAGTTAATGCTGGCTGCTTTAAATCCCCTAGTTGTTCCTCAGGACTATATTGCAAATATGGGACATAACTAGAGTCTTTTGCAGACAACTAGCAAGTCTCTCAAGTCAACTAGGAGCCTTGCAGCTCTGCTAGCTCAGATGGCCACCAGTGTGTATTAGCTCAGGATGAAGGTCCTGCACTTACTTTACCTGCAGTCACAGAGCAAGCAGAAAGATGACATACTCAGAGCCCAAATCATAAAAAAGACAGTGTGGGTGTTTCTACTGCCTCCTTTCATGTTGCACTGCTTAAAATTACATCCATGATCTTGTAAGAAAGCATCTCGAAGTTATATAGAGAAGAAAAATGTATTAATCAGCTTCCTGCATGAACCTCTTCTGGTCTAATGAAAAGCCTTTAAAAACCTTCTTATTTTTGATGGTTTATTAGTATTAACTATAAATAAACGAAAGCAAGTAAGACTATGTCTAAATCATCTGAATTTTACAAAACTTTACATGTTTCTGGTTTGGGAAGCATGGGGAGAGGAAGTGAATCCATAGAAAGCAGGTTGGAGGGACAGTTAGAAATACAGCATGCCTGCTTGACCTCAGGCTGCCTTCCCTAGACAGACAGGGCAACTTCCAGATGATCACACAAATTCCATTCTAAGCAACTAAAAAGACTGCATTTGAAAGACTTCCTCTTTATCTCAAAAAGTGGCTTTCCACCAAAGTTGCAAGTTCAGAGAGATTGACAGATCTTATAATTGGCTTTCATTTTGTCATTTTGAAGGTTTTTTTTTAAAAAGATAAACCAAAAAAACCCGACAACAAATACACAGGACATTACCACATAAAATAGCAAAAGCTGTTTAGACATGTTCTTGTTCTCCTCTCCATCTCCATCCCCACATCCAAAACCCAAGAAACTACAACAATTGCATGTTACTACTTACCATTACTTAAATTATGCTCTATTGAAGCATGAAGACGTTTTCTAGCACTCCTTTGAGTTCAACCAGTCTTACTTTCACTTGACAACAGGTATCTGCAGGTGTAACATGTTTAATAGCATTACTGTTTGGCCATACCAAAACTGCTCCTCAGCAAACCCTTCTCATGTGACTTTTCAAATAAGTATTTGTAACTTTTACCTTGGAAATTCTCAGGTTCACTAAACAAATACAGTCCCTGAATACAAGGGGTTTTGTGCTTTATTTATTACAGATCATCTCTCTAGCACATTACTTAAAAAGACTGCAGAATGAAGAAAGGGGACAGTGTGACAAGTTTTCAGCTAAAGCAATTAAACATAGACTACCTTTTTTAAGTGTTTTGTTGCGTTTTTTTTTTCTTGAATAAATTTATATAGTCAAGCCACTTAAACTGCTGGGTCATGTCCATCACTGGAAGAAGGATGTTTCTATAAAAAGGAAGTATAAGTTTTGTCACAGAACATCAATACTAAAAATCACTAGGCAGACTGCTTGGGTGAAATGCTGGATCTGCAAAGTCAGTGGCACAAGTTCTACTGAATTCTGAAGAGCAGTCATCCCTGGTTCTCTCAGATGACATTGAACTAGGGATGTGCTTCAGGTACCTCAGAGGTATAAGGCAAAGGTGAACCCCTTGGTTTTTCTTTCCTAACACTGAGTGGCAAAACACAGCAATTCCTGTAAAAGTCTGACACATTAAAAAAAAAACAAAAACAAAACCACCTATTTAAAAAAAAAATAAATAAAAAACCCAAAATTTAAAAACCAAATAAAAACAATAACAAACAAACAAAACTCACAACTATTAATGACGTGTAAGGTCATTCAAATTTTCAGGAAAGGAATTTAGACCCAGGGCTTTGCTTCAAAGCCATCTTTGTATGGGCTGAATTCATCTTGAAAGATCATGATCTGTAAATTTACTCCATGGTTTCAGAAGAGACTTGCAAAGCATTATGTAAGCTGCTGTTGTTTCAGTGAAGGAAAGCAAAACCCAAAGCCTGTGGAGTGGAGCTGCAGACATGATGCTGATGTCCATTATGCAACATCATCAGACACTAAACTGGGGTCTAACCACATTCAGTACGCCATAGGGCTTCTTCTGGTGAGGCACAGGTTGAAATCAGACACCTATAGAAGAAACTTTCTTGTCTGAACTCAGAGGAAGAACAAAATACTGGAGAATGACAGTAGCAGGGGCAGTTTCTAAGATATATAAGCTTTAAACACCTAGTGTATTGTGCTTTAAGTACACCTGACCGCCATTTCACAAATTAAAACCAAAACACAGGTAGTGAACGCACACAGTTTCACTACAGCAACCTTTTTATTGTGGAATGAAGAAACATAGCATGTTTAACCATGAAATTTCAGAATGGTAGAAACCAATTAGGTACTTAAATGACCAAATTAGGCATTAAAGTGTGGTAACAATGTTGTGACAATGTTGCAACCAGGTAGTGAGGCTCACATCACAGAGGGGCAGGTGATTTTATCTTAAAACAAGATCAATTTCCTGCACTCTTTTCCCCCCATCCCCTGCCAAGCACCAGGACGTGCATACCCTACCCATCTGCGCTGTCAGCTTTCAGACTCTAGCATTTGTGCACTCATGTTGACAATGACACAGAGATCAATTTATGTAGAAAGTACATATAAAATAATTGAAAAGTTACCCTACCAGTCTGTGTTCATATCCAAAGAGGAAATAGGACAGAAAGCAAACGTACAAGACATAGATCTGCAGAAGGTGCAGAAAGAAGAAAGATAGGACAATAAATGTCAAAAAAATATTCAATTTAACTGCTTTTCTATTACCAAAATAACCATGGAAAATAAACAAACATATGCCACATTTCCTAAATTTTTCTGTAAATTTCCTCTGTCCCAGACATACTTTGTCTTCCTGGATGTGTTCTTTAGTTCTTCCCTCTGCCATATGTTCTGTCTTTCCTATTCTCTGTCCATCCCCAATCCTACTGCCACTGTAGTGCCACACTGGAACAAAAATATACATACACACACAGAGAATCACTCGCAGCCTTCTCATATACAGAGTTCACTTAATTAGTTCTGAATAAGACCTCACCAGGCAGAAAGACAGTCTCTGCTTACATGCAATTGCCGGAGTCACCAGTGACAACAAAATGCTGGTGCTATAAGTCAGCCCATGGAATAGTGTGTGACATACCATTTTGTGACAGATGTGAGACCCATATTTGTGCTTCAGACATTTGAAAAAAAACAAACCAGTTGTATTGTCACTACATTGTGTCTACAGAGCTACACCAAGGAAGCACAAAATCACTACAAATCAGATCTACATTTACAAGAGTATAATTTGGTTCAAAGTATGTGCAGATAATTATCTGCACAGAGCTATATTTTCTGGTTAATGTTGCCAACCAATTTCAACCCCGCACGTAGATGTATGAAAAAGAATGTTTGAATTATTTGGTCATTGACAATATGTACATATAGATACATAGCTACACTTCCACAGGGCTGTGTATTATTACCCTTACCTTTAATGTCTGAGGAATAGAACCCACGAGAAGCTTCTGTACAGATTTTTAGAAGGGACAGACTTTAACATCATACAAATAAATTTATTCCATTACTCAGAATCTAATCTGAGAAGAAGCATTAGCATACTGATTTCAACTCACGAGTTTCATGATAAATTATATTTTACTTCTCTTTTGCTTTACTTCAGTACTCTTGGTCCTCCTTTACAAAATTTAGATGTTTCCATGCAAACGACTCTGAAAACTTGTCTTTCTATTCTGACTTTTAAAAAAAGGATCATATGTTCTAACAGTTGATTCTCTTTGCGATTGCTGCTCATTCCTAAAACTGAAGCTATTAGCAGCTGTTAACGTTCCTTCCCTATAGTTGCTTAACTTCAGTGACAATCTCAGATTAAAATACATTCACATGATTAAATAAATGGGAATATTAAAAATAGAACTATGGAATGATAAAAGCAATATAGATATTTTAGATATAACATGAAGTTTTTAATCAAAACATGGAATCTTCAATTTTTCCTAAAAAATACCACCAGTAAGCTTCACTTGATTGATTCTAGGAGTGTTGATTTTAGGAGTGTTGTTGATGTATCATGTTTTAGTGGCATGAATCACATATTAATTAACAATTTGAGTAATTAAAATGTTTTTTATTCTTTAAAGATATTAGAGATGGATCCAAATATCTGTCACACATGTACAAAATTTATGATATCCAGCACTGAAAGAAATTTAGTGCTGAATGAAATCCAGTCTGGCTGGCAACTATACACTTTCAGGTAAGTATTTTAGCTTACTTGCTGTATGATGATATGTCCAAACCAAGCTGATCTAACAGATAAATCTGTTGCTCATTGGAATATTTTTTACATAATTCTTACAACTAAAGATAAACAAAGCCTATTCCATTTTCACAGGAAATCTACCAGCATTTATAGCTTCTGTACAAACTCAGTGTTTTTACGAGCTTCAAAAAGCAATTATCTGTGTGCAGAAACATACCTGTACAGCCTTGTTTTCTCATCCTTGGAGAAATTAAGAGTTCCTCAGTGCACTTCATCAATTAATGCATTTGTTTTCTTCACACAAAAAAGTGGCCAAAATCTGACATCACTCAGGTTGGTAACACCAGAAATACATATATTGTCACTATAGTTACTAAAACCATGCTCTAATCTTTACAATGTATACATAATTAGTGCCTTCAGTTTGACACCATTTGTTGACTGCACAGGTTCTGCCTTCACCTGTGAAACTATCCCTCAGGTAAGGGCTCTGAGCACTGGTCAGACCCTAGCTCCTCCAAGGAGACCCGTTGCTGCCTCTTTTCTTCCAGAGACCTCCCCTCTCTTCCCAGGGGCTTCTCCTTCCCTCAGGACCCTTTCAGCCTCCTCATCATCTCCTCAACTTTAGGTTTCTGTCCAGCTGCCCTGAACAGAGTTCACCACACACCTCACTATTTACCCACCCACTTACCTCCGGTCACACAAATAACTCAGCCCCTTTTGCTGCCTCTAGTCCTTGAACATTATCACTCATTTTCATGTTGCTCACTTTTGTTTTCCTCACACTTCTTTTTTTATTAGTCTTCTGTCATCATTATTTTCATCTCCTTCTGAGATCAGCTCTTGCACTGGCTGTGGGCGCCCGGGCACTGGCTGTGCACAGAGGGGGGGCAGCAGGCGCCCCAACAGGCCAGTTCTGGCTGCTTCCAGCAGGTTCCAGCAGCCCCAGCCCAGGGCGCCACCTCAGCCCCAAGCACCAGGGGCACCGTGGGGGAAGCAGGTGTCAGAACAGACAAAATGGCGCCCAGCAGTGAGAGGAAGCGAGGTAAGAAATAGCCTTGTGAAACTAGAGTTGAGAAAAAAGACAAGGAGGAAGAGGAAGGCCAGGCCAGCCTAGTACACGCAGCTACATTTGCAAGTAAATAAATAAATAAATAACATTTCATCAGCGAACAACTTTGGTATCTATCCCAGGTTTCTTTGAGATTCTTGTCAAAAAAATCCTCTTGAACACTGTGACAACTAGCACATTATACTGTCAATTCTAAACTTCTGACGAAAAGTACATATGTGCATAAATTTAGATGTCAAACCAAGGAGTATAAAAATATACAGGTACTATATATTTGCACACACCAGTTCTTGTGAGTGCTAGCCACAACAGCCGAGACTTTCTTGTGCACCCAGACGTATTCTGGCATGCAAGTTCAGTAAGAACTTTTGTTTTTATTCCAAACAGCTTTCCCAAGAAATCATACAAAAATCAGCAGCCCTTTCCTATGTTATTCAGGATCTTTAATACAAGTGCAATTCAGGTATTCCCTAGCACTGTCAAATCACAATAAATAATTTCAGCATTTAAACCGTCATCCCAATCTGGTTTGAAAACATGCTATTGCTATGTTAGAATCTCTATATTTCCACACAGCAATAACCTTGCCTGAACATCCACTTAACACTGCCAAGGTATCTTTAATTTCTCCTCAATAGGAAGAGAATGGCTCAACTGCAGTTCATAGACCTTAAACAACTGGAGTCAAGTTGCAAAAGCTTGTGTTGGCAGGTCAACAGTCTGAACTTCTTTCTCTACACATATTCACTCACCATCAGGTCAACACAAATATTTAAGCACAACTGCGAATAAAGCAAGCCAGTGCTGGTGAAGAGGCAAGGATTCTTTCCTCTCATGCAGTGTCTCGCACATGCCACAGCAAACTACCCGATTGCTGGGGCTGCTGGCCCTTTACCCTCTCACACGATATTCACGTGTGAGATGGATGGCAGATCCAACCCACAGATTTGATGACTCCTATGTGTTTATTTGATGATAATTTTGGATGCTGTCAAATTTCCTCTACAAGGCTGACTCCACCCCTTCACATAATGCTTTGCAGCAGTTTAATTCCTAATCTTGTTCACTTGGGTCTGATGCTTCCAGAATATTCTTTTTCTATCACCTTTTGGCAAAATAGCTTTCTCCCTTATTAAAAGGAGTATGCATATTGCTTAAAGTAGCAAGCTCTGTTCAAGTACTGGCAGTTTTTCCAAGACTTGTTTGTCAATCACTATGTGAAGTATAGGGAACCTGGAATTCCCTCAGCAGTGGCAGAGTTCCAAATTCTGTAGTGTTAATAAATTCCTGTATGTTATTCTAGGCCTCTTAAGCTACAGAAACCTGGGGTCTACAGACTAGTCAGATATAGAAGGACCAGCTAAATATTATCACAGAGATGTGATTTTACCCATAACACACGGTTTGAAAAAAAGCCTTATCTAAGAGGGGCTTGATGAAGCTCTGAGCAACCTGCTCTCGTTGAGGATGTCCCTGCTTTCAGCAAGGGGGTTGGACTAGATGACCTCTAAAGCTCCCTTTCCAACCCAGACATTTCTATGCTTCTAGTACACGCCCATCCTGGATTCAACTGCTTCTCTTGACTCAGCATCACAATGGAAGAACTAAACAACACAAACAACTAAATAACTTTGGGATTCCTGAAGTGTACCTGTATGAATCTTTTAATCAGAGGCTGTTGGAAGCTAACCTGGAGGATGCCCCACATACCCTGCTACTGGGAGATAGCTTATGCGACCTGACGCAAGTAAATATCTGTTATGTCAGAAAAAAAACTGTTGAAACGACAAATGTAATTCTTTTTCCCAGACTCATCAGCAGCTAAAAACAAGTAATAAACAGCAGGACTGTCATATATCATGTTCTGCTTTAAAAAAAAATCTGGACTTCAGGCTCCTGAAGCTAAAGAGAAATTCCTTAACTTCCACCAGATGTAGAATACATATTTTCCTTTCATGGCAGTTGCTGGAATAAACGTCTGACACTAAACAGCAAATGCTATTGCAGACCTGATTTCATCCAGTCCCCAGCATCCTCTAAAAAAGGTAAATAAACACAAAGTATGTAGAGGATTAATGATCACTAACTGATGTTTTCTTACAAGATCTGGAATAATTCAGGGAAGACTGAAAAGATAAGAGAAGCAGAAATTAAACTAAACACTACTTTCACTGACCTTGCATGCCTTGAGACTTGCTTTCATATATGACCTGGGTGCTGTGATTAAAGAACACAGGAGAGACAAAGTCCCACTGCAGTTTTCAAAGCACACTCACTACATTACAACATTCAGCCATAACTGGAGAAGGCTACACCTGGAGCAAATGGATTCTTCCTGGCCATGGCACAGAAAGTTTGTGTGGGAGCTAGCCTCTGTCTGGAAAAGAAACTAGACTTGTAAATATCATAGATCAGGATCTATAAGTTAAAAAAAAACCAAACAAACTGTATCCTATGTCCATATTTCTCCTCACCATTTTAAATTCTGAACTCAAGTACGTAAATCTCTCAGGTTTACTGACATTAGTAAAGGGATCAGAAAATACTCAAACTTTTGAGATAAAAATATAAGGTAGATCATTAAAACACAGAATTTTACACCTGTCCATTATTCCGTTTACCTACATACTTGGGGGGAAAAGGTGTGTATGCAAACACACATGCACGATGGTGCTAACCCTTTTCATCTGATAATTTCAGCCAGTATAGCTGTGAAAATTACTAAGTCCCACCTTCAAAGCTATCAATGTTATTACAGATGAGTCCTTTCTTTCCCCCCTTCTCCCTCTCTCACTCATACACATACATGCACACAGATGAGCTGCCAGTTCTATTTATTAGACTCCTCATACACAGAGA
>VWZY01002376.1:570748-599084 GCA_013399075.1 Chloroceryle aenea
ATTTATTTGAGCAGAGCTCATATTAAGAAGAAAAAAAAAAAGACAAAAAAAAAGACTCATTTCTTCTGCCATTATGGAAATAAAAGGACTAGTGCTTTAGTTCGTTGCTAGCACTGCCAAAGAAACATGCAGTTCTCTAACCTCCAGTACAATGTACCCATAAGGTACCAAGCATCAAAGCATATTAAAAGATATTAACTGCATATTTGCTTATGAACAAGATAAAAAGCTGTAGGGCCTCCAGGTTCTCAAGCTGTGAGTGGAACAGCTTTGCAATTTGCCTGCAAAACTGCATTTTGATCTTAATGAATATAAAATGGCTGCCATTAAAAGTAAAACAGATTATTTCAGGTCTTTTAGGGCCCATAGCTCTTTGACGGTCTTGGAGGGGCACTATGATCTTTCATTAAAATCTCACAGCAGGACTCCCTCACCAGCAAATCAAGCCTTGCAGTCGAGGAGATTGGCTACATTTAAAAGTAATTTTCAGAAATCTACACAGATTTTCAATTTGGTAATGAAAGCCATAAGAGAATGCAGGCAGCATTTTGTTGAATATTGTTACTAATCCAGTGCTCACATTCGTTAGAAATTAAACTGCCCCGTAACTATTACACTGATGGCAGGCTGCCATTTCAGCTCAGTTGTAATCTCCATTTGTTAATGAGTAGCATGTGCTAATTGTTGTCAGCATCCCTGCCATACATCTCTTCCATAACAACATATTTTACCTGCTGAAAGGTGTTACCTCTCGCACTGTCAGCATCCAGAAATCTCAGAATAGTAGAAAAAAATATTCAGTTTTCATCTGGAATAGCATGAAGCTAAAAGTATACATTTACATATTGATATCCAGACCCTCCTATTGCCTCATTCTATATAAGCTACTTCCAACATTAACACATTAAGGCAAGACAAAGAAAGATGATGTATGCTGTAATGGCACAGGGAACAACAGAGGCAAATTCTCTATATTTTAACGTAAAGTAAGATGATGCAGCTCCCACCAGTAAAATGAAGTTGAAGGGTTTGAAAAGTTAGAGTGATCATATCTCATTATTGCAAACAATGTAAGGGGCGGGGGAGGGAATTAAAACAAAACCTGACCTGGAGCTGTAGTGAAGCAGGACTGGGACAACAGATTGACTCTGAGAAAGTTAGAGCTGATGACTGTGCTGCCCTCAGGTGGAAGGTCTTGTCGGGAGGGGGAGGCCTCCACTCACAATGTAAACCCAGATTAAATAAAAATTGAAATAATTAAAAAAATAAGCAACACCTCAGCCTTAGTGGATGCAGCAAACCAAGATATTCAGAAGTATGAGCAAGAAGGGTTATAATACATGAATTTTCAAATAAACCAAATGTGAATTGAATTATGGCAGAAGAAAACAATTTTCATCTAGTGAATTGTAAATTGGGTTTGTTTCCAGTTCATATTCAAAATGTAGGGTTGATGCTTAGCTTTTCATTTTATTTTTTTAGCTGGGGGGGTTTTAATGGAAAATACTGACTTGAAATAACTAAAACCTTATTGAAGAGCTCTAACATGCACACCATGTGACTGACACACACTCTCTGAAGCATATTTAAGTATCAGTGCATCAAGTAGATTAGTTGTTCAACTGCCATAAGCAACAATAACACATATTGCTACATGTTTAAAGTTATTCAGATAAGTGATGTACACATACATAGGATCTCTTAAAACAAACAATTTTTTTCATATGCAGGAGCAATCCAAAAGCAGGGACATTACAGGGTATTCTGACTAACAGGAAACGGTCTTCTGAACTTATTTTGTGTGCTCTTTCATGAATGGAGTGCATGGACTTCCCTGGACATTTTAAAGGGTGTACAAAGTACCCACAACATCTCTACAATAACAAGATGCTTCTTCACTTCAGGGTAGCCAGCTGGGTTAGAGCATCCCTCAGATTGCTTTAAATGGAGTCCAAAGCAGAAAATCATCAACTTCAGTTTTAGAACACACAATGAATGATTAACCACCACATCCAAGGGACTAGAAAGACAAAATATGAGGCATCGGTCAAATCTGAAATTATAATTTTTTGCCAGTTTCTTGCTTTTTGGTGAGGCAGAAGCAGTTAGCTGGAACACCTTTACATGTAATTTTAAAGCTTTCCCACAGTTTTGGGTTTTATCATTTCAATTTTGAAAACACTTAAATTTCTCCAAAGCAAAAGAAAACAACAAAAATGTTCTGCAGGTTTGATTTCTGACTTTGATCTATTTTCTCAGCCAAAAATTGTGTTTTCTAATTCCTCCTGTCACATACCACCATACTCACCATGGCAGCAGTATCCTCATTATACACTGAGTTTCACTATTGTATATTCTGTGGGTTGAGCAATGTGACATTACCAGCTCTGCCTAATACGTACCAGCCCACAGAGAAACATATCTCCTTTTCCTGCTCTAACCAGTGCAGAAGCAACAGGTGAATTTACAGAGCACCGTTTTTTCAAAGCTAGGGCAGAAGAAATCCCTAGAGATGCTTTGCTGAACTTGGCAGAAACACCCACCAGCTTTGGCCCCGTGCAGTCTGGGCTATCTGAGATGGGCAAGCTCAGCCTAGGTTATACCTAACCACTGATGTGTTTGGGTTCACGCTAACGGATGGCAAGTACCTTGTCTTTCCCCCTTGTCATACCCTGCAGCTCAACTGTAAACCCCACAGTTGCTTAGGAACTGATGTCCAAACTGTTCAGGATCCAGAGGCAATTGTGTTTGAGCGCAGACAGGAAACACAGTACTCTCATCCGTCTCAAAAATACACTTATAAGGTTACACTGCAGCAGGTAACTACCTTTAAGCTGGTGGGAGTGTAGCTGTGGCAGCACTGAGCTGTACGTTGTTCCAAAAGTAGAGCCCAGCAGCAGAATAAATATTGATGAGGTACCCTGTGATGAGGTGTCTGCAAGGCCTTGTGTATACAGTGGAGTTCAAAGCAAGTACAGGGCTGGCACACGGATTTCAGTCACATCTTTACCTACAGTGCAGATGCAACCCCAAAATGCTTCTGCTAAATCACACCATACAAAGGTGCTCTCAGTTCAAGCTAGAAAGCGTTACACTGAGACTTAGTACAGCATTGGTACTGCTTTAAAAATTCAATAAACTCACACCTTCGCTTGGTGCATGCTAATATCCCTCCAAATGGGGATAAAAGAAAGGGAACAGTTCTGTGAGGTGACAGTCCTGCAGTTCCTAAGCATGTGGATAAATTTAAGCCAGTTTTCAAACACAGAATTCATAGAATATGTTTGGGAACTTTACACAGTTGGTTCTGCACTGTCCATTATGTCTTAAAAACTAGTTCCAATGAAGCTGTTGGCGAGGACAAAGGAACAGTCATATGAAAAATGTTTTATCAGGTTAGCTTTTAAATAGAATGCCTTCTTTTTTTAATAACTCAGCAATTTCTATAATTAGCTTTTTTTTTCTTCTTACAGTGTTACTTTTTTGAAAGCAAATGGACCTAACTACATCTTTGTAATCTTTGTTTTCTTCGACAAAAAATGCATACTAATTATTGTCACAACTACTGATCTATTTGAGGGGACACAGGATAACTGACACACCTTATATCTTTATAAAGGCAAGTTAAAAGGAAGTGATTATTTTTAATGTATCACATTCTGAAATAATTTGCCTATCAAAAAAATATTAAAAATAAGGCTTATTTTATTATTATAAAGTAAAAAGATTCGTTAGATTAACTTTTAGTTTACCATCCTAAGCACAAACTCCATTAGTTTAAACATGGACTATATTTTAAAGATGTGATGAAAAAAGACTGAATAGTTGGAGGTTTTTCCATTCTAGATCTATTCTCTAATCCCTCTTGCAGAAGCTTTCCATTCACACGTTTTGCTTCCAGATGTTAACTGCTAGTTGTGAATTAGCTCAGGACTTTGAATGCCGTTTCACATTCCTGAGGAAACAGGCCCTCCAGAAGAATTAGCTGTCCTAAGTATAGTAGCTGGCAAACAGGGAGGAGGAGAAAGCAGGAGGCAGGGTCAAAAGGAATGAGAAGGTGAGTGGAAAGTCACACAAACTTAGAAATAAGAGTTTCACATGAAGAAAATCTGAACAAAACAGTCGGAGATCAGAGCTAATAAAGCTGATGTGCAACATGGTGTAATCAAACTCACATTTTATACACTCCAGATTTTGATTCTCCCTTCTTTTCCACACCCTTTATACAATGCACTCAGATTGAGGTTTTCTAAAGCATCCCATCCAGAAGGAAAGCAGCACAAAGTAAACTATGAGCCAAGTGTCACAGATGTTGCGGAGAAATGCAGCACCTGCATGTGCTGCCTATACAAGCACCTACGCAACCATTCTTTGCAAACTGGTGGGAGTAACCTGACATTATCATTTATTACTTGATCCAGTCTGCAAGTTTTCATTTGAGCATGGCCCCACTGATGCTATGACAACTCCAACATGATGAAATAAAACACTTTAGACTCAAGAGTTCACTTGGACTCATCAGTTCAGAACTTCTTGGTGAAAGTTTGCTAGATAAACTCCAGCTGAAAGGAAACAACATCCAGGATGTAAACTGAATCCCAATGAACTATACGTGCAAGTTCTGACTTCAGTAGGGACAGATTTTTTCCTTAAGACTTGCCAAAAGAGAGACTGGGAAACTGTAATATCAAACATCATTGCGACAGAAAGTGTCTTGGAGCTGAAAAAGGTTACAAATGCAGTTTGCTCTTATCTCACCAAAACGGCCCATATCTGCCCTGTACATTTTATTCTATGGCTACAACAATACAAACACTTGTACATTCACCATCTAATACATGTCTTGCTATATAACGGCGGATATTTAAACAGAAACTGAAGATCTGTATTTAAATCTGTTAGACCAGTGAAATATCTTAAGGGTTGGGTTGTTGTTTTTTTTCTGTTTGAGCTCCTGCACTGAGTGGACCTCAAAACCAGCCAAATCCACAGCTTCCAGAAAAAGTCCAAGGTCCACAGTTCTTGCTACCACTCCAAAACACCATGAATCTTTCTGGATGTATTTCAAAATTGCTTTTTCTTCCTGCTACAGTTGTCTGGAGACAGTGTAGCTTTTTTCCAAACTTATCTATTATTCACAGAAAGAAATATTTCTATAGAACCTAATGCTTCTTTTCCTCATCTTTTTATGAACAAGGTGACTTATAAACAGCTGCAATAAAAACGGTTGTTTTTTTTTTTTTTCCCCGTAGAAAAACATTCTTAATAATGCTTCAGAGAGAGCAGAGAGGCTAAAAGATACGTGACATTCATAGATTTCACCCCTGAAGCCACAAAAACCACACTAGCAATTTCTTCATTTGACCAAAATGAATGGTCATCACAAAAACAAATGTAAGTTTGGTATCACTGATTTGGCTGAGACAGCTTAGGGGCTTGAACTTAATAGACTTCCTCTGACAGATTAGGATCTTCTGGTACGTCTGCATCATCCTGTCAGAGCAGATAGCCAAGTCCAAACCACAGGCATGGGTCTGCCCTTGATCCATAACCTTAGAATACGAAATAGCTGGCTAAAGAATGTAATAAGACTTCCAAGGAAATACCTTTGAAGACAGTATTAATTTTACTTGGTGGTCTTTTATAGAGTGGGGGGGGGAAAGAAGACAATTAAGCATTAAGAACTGATTGATGCTTAAACAAAATGCCTAACAGTAAAAGCACATTTCTATATTCCAAAGGACCAGGCAAAGCCATCCCTAAGAAGGGATTAGCTGCTATCAGATGATATTACCGCTGGATTAATGGTGTTTCACATTCACTATATTTACATTTAAAAAAAAAATTAAAAAAATCTCTTTTAAGGAGGATATAAGTGATTTGTATAAAAGCTAAAAGCCAAAAACCTAGATTTTATTTTTATAGCAATGTGACGGATAGTATTCTTTTCATTTACATATCCTTAATTTAAGTAATTTTTCCCCCTTTGTCTGGAAACAGGCCCTGAATTTCAAATCAATTGTTTTGAGAGTACCACAGCTTCAGCCTGTGAAAATAGTAAAGCAGTGTATGACACCAGAACTGACACTTTATATTCCAGTGGATATTTTAAACTGTTCTTATTTTAGATAATTGGTTGGGATTTTTTTTGTAATAGATATATTAAAGGTGATCATTTTACTTTATTGATAGTCATTGCTGACTGAAATATTTTGCCAGATGAAAAGAATTAGTATGACTACATCACAATACACTGCACAGGTTCAAAAAGTATCTCAGATACTCATAGTGTGAAATTCTGTATCCTCATTTGCAAACAAAAAAAAAACCAAACCAAAACCAGTCACACTGTTCTGTGCTCTGGCCTTAATTATGTAAAGCCCATATAGATGTTACCCACTTTCTTTCCCCACCTGCATATCTTACATCTACAAAAGGTTATAGTGAAATTCCAATCTTAATGTAAAATTGTGCAGATGACAGAGCTGAACACCACGCTCAGATATTTGTGTTACAAATGAGAAAAAGAGAATCTGCTTCAACCAGAACTAAATCACACAGGTGATATTTTTAAAAGCATGCAAGGAACAACCATATTCTTATCCAATATTAGTCAACTACTAGCCAAAATTATACATGAGAGAATATAATTCGTTGAGACATGCTCAGGATTATATCCCATGGAGATGGAAATCAGACCTGTGTTTCTCTCACAAAGTCATGTCTGCTTGGACTAGACTTTTTTCAATTCAAATCTTAGTCATACATGCACAATAAACTCACGGTTATAAATATTTACCATATTATCCATCTTCCTGTTTCTCCTGCTACCCTAACCAGCAGCCATGCTACCATAAATCAGGGGACATATTCTGTAGGAGCTGCAAGCAGCCGTCATTGTATTTCTGAAAACATCCACCCAAGAGGAGGTAAATGACACAAGAGACACAGTAGAAATTGTGGCATACTCCACATTTCAAACTGCTACACTCCTTCTACTCAACTTACGAGGTAAACGTGGCATTCTGGATTAAAGGCAGTCAGCGGATGCAGAGATAGTGACGGAGTAGCTAGCAACGTATCTGGCCTGCTCAGAGGCTTTTGGTTTTATCTTACTGAAAGCATTTTGATATCTAGGAGAAGCTAACTACACCTAAAGGAGTGTGAGATGAACCACCTCCACTATCAAACGCATGGAAAAATCATCCTTTCAAACATACACAGAGCTTTCTGTTGCTGTTGGTTTTTTTGATGGCTTTTTTTGTTGTTGCTTTTGTTGTTCTTTGTTCTGTTGTTTGTTGTTTGTTTGGGTTTTTTGAATGTCTGGGTTTGTTTTTGTTTTTTTTGTTTGTTTGGTTTGGTGGTGGTGGTTTTTTTCTTCATTGTCAAGAATTACCAGTATTGACAAGTGGTACTTTTTTCTGAGCAGTGAAGCTGTTATGCTGTGTGGAGGATCTTTTCCTGAAAAAATTGCAAATGTCCATTTCAAAACTTTCCATCTTTCCAAAAGAGAGACTTACACAATCGCTACCGTCACAATCTGTGACATCTCCTTTGGAAAATGGCACAGCAGCCCCATTCAGTGACTCTGGATCAGGGTAGGAAGATTTTTAACTTTCCCAACTGTTCTATAAACATTTTGAGTCCAAGTACAAGCGCTTGATGGTCACTGCATAAATTTCAACTGCATTCAGTAAGGCCCTATTTAAGGAAGTGTCAGAATAAAGAAAGGGGGTACACAACAGACATCTTAAAACCAAGATGAGGCATTTCTGCACACAGAGCTTTCTTTTGCTGAAGCTTCTCCGGGTCTTTGCTGGGGTGGGGGGGAATCTTACCTTAATTATCTGGAATGCTGTGATCTAGAAATGGGGTTCAGAGGAATTACATCTACCAAAAAGCCAAACCTCAGTCTTTCTTGCTGTATCATATGCTACATTGCATTCACAAACAAGAGGGATAGAAACATAGTGGAGAACATGTTTACTCATTTTACTGTTATATTTCACAACAGCTTCTGTAGTCATTCAGTCTCCAAATATCTATCTACTATAAATGTTTTAATCTAATCCTTAGCAGGTAGGACTTTAAATAAGCTTTTCTTCCAAAATATTTCCATCAGCATTATTTGTTATTAGAGGGGAAAAAAAAAAAAAAAGCTAAAATACGATTTCTTACAAAAGGTAATTAAGCAGTGTTAATAAGTGGAATGAACAATAAGTGTTTTACTAAAATATATGCCTTGTGCAGTAGAGGACTGGTGTTTCAGGAGATTAACAATTATGATCACCAGCCCTCTTCTGTTTCTCTAATACTCCACACAATCTTTTTAAAATTACTTTATTAACCTTTCCTCCTAGCACAGAAGTGCCCGATTATAGATAATATTTCAAAATCATCTGAGGTGTAAGTGTGTTTGATTTGCTCAGTAATTATTTGTCTACTTTATTATATTGACCAAGCACACAAGCTCCTTGACCAGTTTTATTTCAAGTCCAGTTAAGAACTGGGTCGTTATCATTTTGCGTGATCGCTCCCTTTGGGCTCAAGTGTACCTGAAATTTCATACGGGAGCTCAGTAACTTGGACACAAATATCTCACACTTTAAACATGCAGAAATCAGTCAGCACACTATCATTTAAGGTTAAGAGGCCTGCTCATAAAGGAAAGGTTTATCACACATATGAAATAAATTTGTTTATCCACTGCACTGCAGACCAAAGATACTTTAGCACACACATGCAAATTTGCCTTTCTAAATCTAAAAGGGTGTAAAACTCTATATATTTTTCAAATGCATGCTCTTTCATGATAATTTATTCCCAGTATTTCACAAAACACATTATTTCGATTTGGACCTGAACTATTAGCCTGCTACCAGCTCCACTACTATCTGCAGCTTCATGCTAAACATATGATGATAACAGAAAAATAGTAATTTCTTAAAACACAGGACTGGAGAAAACAAGCAAGCATGAAAATAAAAAATGCAATGAAAAAGTTTTCCCACTCTAACTTTCCAGTTTTGTAGGAAATGAAAATAATATTTACATTTTTTTAAAAGTTGAAAATGCAATGAGATGAAACATGGTACACAGTTAATTCCTGAGGGCCACCACTAGGATAAAAGTATAAAGCCTGGGGACTTTGTTTACTGTCCACAATCAATAAATCCTGAAATCTCCATATGCAGCAGGTTTCTAAAGCTCTGTGAGTAATATTGTATATTGCTGGTCAACTCAGTCACCCATAGAATTACAGTATAGGGTATGGATGCCAGTATTTTAGACCCAAACCGAGCATAAAAAAAGCCACAAAGTAAAATTCAGTGTCAGCACAAAGTTGACAGGGAATGATTATAACAGCTTCGAAGCTTGAAAAAGAGTGTAAATAACTAGGATCCCCCGCGGGCTCACTCAGCCTGCATACATAACAACTGTGATGGACAGCCACTATGGTAAAGTATAAAAAAAAAAGTCACTCTGCAAAGATGCAAAAATTTCTCCTGCAACGAGTCTTAACTGTCACCTTTCTGACTAAATCAGCTACTTTTATAGAGAAAAAGTATCTATATTGTAAGTTGCACATTTTCAGTACAGGCTTCTACTTTAACAGGTAAACCACTAATATATTTTTCAGTGCTAATAAGCCACAAGAATTTTTATTTCTTTAAAACAAATGAGTCAAAGCTACATGCTACCAAGTCCTCTCTCTCAACCACCACCCAATTAACTACAGTAAAGGGACAACCAGGACCACAAAGCAAGAGAATTTCAATGAAGGCATGTATATAAACATAAGAATTAAATATTAGCACACTTTTTCCTTAGGACTTTTTTTGCTCCTACATATGTACATATATAAGCACAATATGCACATATAGTATGGCTTTAAAGTGCTGGCAAATTGCAAGTGGGTAGATGCACTGGGTCCTCAGCTTCTGTCAGACACGTGACAGCACTGTGATTATCTGGTCCCTTCATAGTTCCTGGCTGCAAACTGCAAGCAAGGGAAACAGGAATTAGCAGCAAACACTAGCATATGTCTACAAATCACTGCATTTTTTTAAATCAATTAGCAAGCAAACTACTTAATTAACTCTCTTCTTTCCATTATTTTTTCTACATAAGCATTCAATTTTGGATTTCTTTTAAAAAGAGCAGGTATTAAAACTTTCCTCCTTACCCATTTTGGTTATATTTATTTGCCCTGAAATACTTTTTGTAGCTTTTGGTATGAGATTCTTTATTCTGAGAGTTTGATTTTAATTTAAGCTAAACTGGAGCTCATAAATAGGACATAGCAGAGGCATTTGTGATGATCAGGCAGTATGTGCTGAGAAATACAAGTACATCGAGCAAAAAAAGTCTCTCATGAGATAACAAAAACACATGATTAAGTTCGTGGTTTACAGAAAAACAGAGCTCATCTCGAAAGATACTAAATACTTGCTTCCTTAAAAAGAGTTGAGTGTTTAACACGTAGTTTGTGCTCATCAATTTGATGAGCCAGACATGTAAATAATGGTTTTATAATTTGATGAAGTGAGAGAGTCACTATTAGGTCTCTGAAAATCCCAAACATTTTCAAGAATGATCCTCAGCAAAGGGCTTACTTTTACCCCTAGCTATACAATGCTTATGTTTCGCTGGTACTTTTTGATCTTTCTAGTGCTGTTTATTCAGAAGCTTGCCATTTCTTTCCTTACTTGAAAGAACAGGGATATCTAAAGGCCATTTTTGAAAGCCAGCACAGATGCAAGTGTTTGTTTTGGGCCACTTTCTTTTCTTTGTGCTATTAGAATGTGTCATGTATTCGAGATGTTCCCTCAAAAAATTAATTAGAATATGTGAATGGTGGGATAGGTTAATCCTGTACAAACTTGTATTTCCTTAAACAGAGTAACAACTCTTTACATGCCATATTTCTTGGTTGAAATAGCAAAGGAAGGTGGGCAGCCAGTGTTGTCTGTGGGCTGGTTAGTATCCATTTCCTCTAAAATGACTGCCAAGAGACCAGCTCAGTAGAGAGCCTTACCTAGTTCTCTGAACCTCAGCCTAGCTCCATAAAATGGCAAACCAATTACTAGCTTATTAAGTATACCTTTTTAGTTCCTTTAGAAAGAAAACAGTTTTATAAGATTGAAAATATGGAAATTTTTTACCCAGTTTCACAGTTTAAATCTGACCTGCTAGAGTTGCTGTTCCAACTCAAAGAAGCAGATCGCTCCTTTTCAATTTTAACTTGATACCACAATGCTAGCCTTAAGAAAGTGGGACAGTAATGAAAATTCATTTGCTTTGAAATCAATCTTACAAAATCCATTGACTACAGTTATTCCTGTTTTGGGTCAGAAGACTTCGCAAAAATCTTAGCAAACATAATGGGATTCAGCAGCAAAATTAAACAGCTGTATTCATAGCAAAAGAGTAACTCTTAACAGTAAAATTCAAAGCTGTCTTTTAATGTTTCTTCCTAGGAGTGACCAACAGAGCAGCAAGCAAAGAAGTACTTGTTAGCCATGCTAAGTAAAGCCGGATTTGTAATCTCACAAAAATAAAAGGCAGAACAATAGATATAGGAGATACTATTCTGTACTAGAATTAGCATAACCCAGCACATCAGAATATTAAAATTTAACAAGGATTTCAAACCATCCTTGTATCATCAGCAGAGAGTCATGTCAGGTTTTTTATTGGTTCAGCAGGATAGGTATAATTGTATCAATATATTAATGCTTGATGCATATTGTCTGTGATAAATTGCTTGCATAAATAAAAAGCACCAATATTCAATTGCCAATGAAATAATCACACATCCTAGATCTTTATTATATCATGCATTATTTAATTACAATAATCAGAATCCTTTTGAAGGTAAAACAAGATTAAAAAGGTTTTGTTTTATTGGATCTATATATTTGATTTACACTTTATATGTTAGCTTTACATTAAGAATTTATAAGGCATCAATTCAAATGGTGATATTACAAGAGTTTATTCCTTTTGTAATTAGTACAGTATTCTTAAAGTGCTCTGGCTATGAGATAATATTTCAGTATTTTAATGAGCTTTTTAAGTATAATTGATATAACCATTGTTGAATTACACGTTTCTACCTGAAGAATAATGAAGGAAACATTTTAATGAGAAATGTAATCATTATTAACAAATGATCTACTAAACTGCCATTTACTGGCATTCAAAAATTTAAGAGAAGAAAACTGGATTTTTGTACATCTGAATCACTACAGATGATTATCCTCTCAGTTGCTCAAGCTTCCTGGTATAACTTTCTTTGTCAGGTTTTTGTTGTTAAATTTAAGAAGAGCTTTCTTTAACTTATAAGCGTCAGTTTCCTCTGAAAACTATGGGGCTTGTCATGTATACAGATGATTTTAATAACTTAGCCCCTTTTCAGCCCTCAGTGTACATGTCCTAATTCTTCAGAGTAGTCATGCTTGCATCAGCTTGATTTTGAGGAATGCCCTGCAATCTCCCTGACAGAGCCTTAGACATGGTGATCCTACCATGTGTTGACAGCAACACGTGAAGCTACCACATTTTCTTCAAAAAAACCAAACCACCACCCCCAAAAAACAATGCACATGCATGAGTGTTTTGGGACACTCGTTGCATGTGTGTTATGAGAAACACAGTACACTACCTATTTCATCTCCTTGCTCACTTCTCCACAGGCACTCACCCAGTCAAAGTAGTTTTTTTCACATAGTTAACATCCTCTTTTACAGAGAATCTCATTTATACCTGTGACCTCAAGGTACACAGAAAACTCCTGAAATTGACGCACTGCAGGACAGCAATGCCTCATAATTCACAATGCTCCTCTCGACCTTGTGAAAGCTTGTACTTTGGTTCATGATAAGCTCCTGTGAAATCGTTTTGGGAGAGAAAACTGAAGGCAGTAGAGGTAGATAGTAACAACACCTTGCTCCCACACAGGAAGCCACCTGGACATAACTAACAGATGAGATGTGAAACAATAACTACTGAAGAAACAAACATTTATCAGTCTCTAGGCTCACTTGCTGTAGGAATAATGGAGATCCATGAACAGGTAAGACACATTCTGCTCTACAATAGTACAATGCTGTGATATTACACAATAGTGTAATAGGAACTTGGTAGTTCCTTATTTAATCCAGTATGATAGATACAGTTGTGTGCAATAAGGTAACTCCTATCAGTTTGAGCAGGAGTAGGGGGATTTTACTAAGTATAAAACCAGACTGTAAAAAAACCAAAAGAGTAACAAGTAACAAGTAACAGTGATATACAGACATAAAATAAGCTGTATATGCAACATGTGATCTCAGAGACACTACTGAGCTTTCACAGAGCTAAGTAGTGTTGGACCTTTTCTGCAGTTAAGATGTTTCTACACCCAAAGCAGCAGGAAATTCCTTGCTTTTGAACAGTATTATTATTTTTGAGTAATATTGACCCATTATTGCAACCTGGTACTAGACAGCATTAGTCCACCATAGAGTTGGGGGGTTGGAGAAACTGAGTGAAAGCATTATTAGTATGAGGTTTCCCTCTCATGACTGAAATTTCCAAAGCCATCCACTAGCAAACAATTTCCTTTTTTTTCCATGTGGGTCCCAAAAATTCCCTCTCTACCCACCTTTATAGGGAGAAGAGTCCAGGAAAGGGGCAGAATAGAGGCTGGATATAAATGTATCATTTCTCTTGCTATTAATGTTCTTTGCTAGGAGTGAGGGAGAGGTTTGAGAAAATCAAACCAAATAAAAGTCTAATTCAAACACACACAGACACCCTGCCCCCGAAAAAAACGCCCAACCATGATGCCAGAAAAAAAAAAAAAATAAAAAAAATTAGTCTCTTCACCAGGAAGGATCTCCTCTGCAGACAATTAGTTCCTATTCATAACACCACCTAAGGTAATTCAGACTCATCAAGCTACTTATCTCTGGTACCTAGACTGCCTCATTATCACATTTGAAAAGATTAGAAGAAAAACTTCCTTGAATGAGTAGTAATACACCAAGAGTCCTTTTGCTCCTTGAGGATGAGGGGGATTAAAAGGGATGGACAGGAAGGTATAAGCTCCCGAAAGGATATTCTACACCAGACACTGCCCATGTATGTCAGGGCAGCTTTTCTTTCATACACGAAAAAAAAAAGGAGGACTTGCAGCTCTTCACCATAGGTCAGATTCTGCTCCAGATCAAAATCCTGGAAGTTCCAACAAAGCTTTCTGGCAAAATTGCTCAGCTCAGCTTTTCCTCACTGTCCCAGAAAGATGGCACTCTCACTTGCATAAAATGTCTTTCTTCTGAGCGCTGGAAAAAAGATAGTGGACTCAAAATAAAAATAAAAGTAATTAATTCATTCAAAGGAATTCATGCTATAGTCTAATTCATATCTGGTTTAGAGAGGACAGCCCTTTCCACTTTAATGCCAAAAAAATGCAGCAGAGACACAGCCATAAACTGATTACTAGCAGTCTTACAAGGAGCTACTGGTGACCCTATGGGATCTGCATTGTATCTCCAATCCCTGTGCATCAATGACAATGAAAAACAGTCTCTGCTCTCTCTTGCTCAGGAAGAATGTTTCTGTACATCTTCACTTGGATACAAAGCCTTTTAAGATTCCCCAGCATGGCTCTAGCTAGGTCTTCTAAGAACTGTAAGCTTTCCAGGACAAAGCTTACTCATACAATCATTAAGTAAGGATTGGAGAGACCTTCATACATGGACTTATTGCACAGAAAGCCTTTATAAAAATAAAACATGTCTAGAAATTATATCTAATATATCTATCTCCAGGTTCATAAATAAGACACATTCTAAAAAAAAAAAAAGAATCGGGGCACTGCTTAGCTGTTGCAATGATTTAAGTGAGCTACTAGGGAATATCAGCAAAATTGTCACAGAAACCAGAAATGGACAAAGGTGAATAATAAAACCAAGAAAAAACCTTGTGCCAAAAAGTGTATCAAAAATGCCCCCACTGATGTGGTTTCACACAGAGATGTAGTGCCATTCTCATTTGGTTTATTCCAGTTCAGCATTTCTCTGATACACCTTTTAAAATTTTCAGTCTAATTGTAATGAAAATCATGTTGTAATTTTGTAATAAAAATGTTTTCTTATTTCTCCTTACCTAGGAACATGATCTTGCACAGCTACTGAACATGCTTACAACGTGTACAGTGTATCTTCTCTTTCTTAGCATTTAATCTCTTCGTAGTCTACAGATGTCAAGAGGTTCAGATTAAGCTTGTTAAAGACCTGCTTCACTCTAACTCACTGATGATTATTTATTTAGCAGTTTTATGTAACCCTGTCATTGATAAGCACTCTATTAATTTGCCGAGGGACAAATCAACACTAGCTATTTTTCTACTGGCTATTAGATTCAGTGCTGCTGTTTGTTACAAACCACTTGCCAGTTAATTATAAATTATGGGTCCTCTTTGCCTATATTAATTGATATCTCCTCTGCCTTTGTAATACTAGACAAATAAATTGAAGGCAAGATTTATTAAGCAGTGTATGTCTTCTGTCTCTTGATTAGTATTCTTTACTTTTTAAACATTTATACTTGTTTATACAGATTTGATGGCAGAACAGTGCATTAGAGAACTGATCCTTGGGGTGTTTTGGGGGAGACGGGAAGATGTATTTAACAGCTTCCCACAAATTAGGTTGAAGTGACACATGATTCAAGTTAGGCAATCTTTAAATGCTCCTTTTGATTTAATAAAGTCTTAGGTTATATTCCCTTCTGTATAGATACAGTATACATGTATTCTACAGAAATTGTATAGGTACTTATCCGCATTCTGTAAGCACATGCATACACTGCTTGTGTTCTGTACATATAGTGTTCGTAGGTCTGAGGAGCTATGCTTGAGTGTGAGAATATACACAGTCCTGCAACATGTACAGAAAGAGATGCATGTGGATATGCAAAAACACAGAGATCTCTAGATGTCCGTCTGATACCCCAGTTAATAGAGGAAGATTCTCTGACAGCTCTTTCATGCAGAAAGCCAGGATTTTCTAGAGAGTTTAATTTTCAAAACTTCAGATGTAATGAGTGGTTTCAGCACAATGGACTGTGGCCATTTTTAATTTGCATGAACATGAATTATACAAAGTAATTGTATGGTCTCCTCCATTTATATAGGATCACTAGCTGCATGGAACACACCCTCTCTGAGATGCTACACTCCAAAAAGAAGCAAGACTTAAAATTTATGCCATGTACTTTTGAAAAGAAACTTAACTCTTTTGCTCCCTTGCCAGTGCCAAGCATAGAAGTAGAATGCAGAATTCAGCTTCAGAGTAACTACTTTAGTTTCAAAGGAATTCCTAACAATTACTCCACTGCTGAAACTGGCCCACAATTTCAGCAACAAAACATTACACCATTTCAATGAGTGCACGTTGTACAGTGCACGTTTCCACTCTCCAACCCTTAAAGTCCATTCCTCTATGTAATAAGGATGTGACACACAGAAGTGTTCATTGGTGTTACAAAAGCTTTTACCCTCCTGCCACTTGACAGATGTCAGGAACCACTGATCCCAGAGATTACAGTTACATTCCAAACCTAATTAGGAACAGTTTATTAAATGCAATTAATAGCTTCATCTACAGGCCCCTAAGTGTTTTGCTATATATTATGTTAGGTAAACTCAAAGAATGCATATTTGTGACCCTCTGGATGAATATCTTGCTGTATTGACCATTCTCAAGCAGTATCTCATTAATTATTATAATGCACTGATTAGTATATGTGTATGGATGTGTATGTTTTATACCAGGCAGAACATCTGTCTCACCCTCTGGAGGCCAGCTCACAAAGACCAACAGTCATAATATTCCTATTGTTGTCCTAAGTCGTGGTATATTCCTGATAGTTGTATAATCACTGCCCTTTCATAGTCAAAATACCCATAAATATGTTCCCACAACTAACCTGAAGCTCAAGTGCCTTTTCAAGTGAATGTGTTGAAAATTATCCGATGTGACTTATTGAAAATAAGTAGCAAAATTAATTATAGGCATTCCTGCATGCTGTAAGGAAGAACTTGGGGTTTGCATCATGGAAAAAGCAACAATCACCTATCAGTAAGATTATCTATTTAAGTTTAAAGATTCTATTTCATTTTGATTTTCTTGACCATTCTTGTTTCCATATACACTTTGAGTGCAGCTCAGATTCAAACAGAGAAACTTTGCTTAAAAAATGCTAAATTTATTCATGCTATTTGTCTACTTCACCAAAGCCATTATTTGGATTTCATTTATTAATAAGGCCTGAAAACCATTTTGAAACCTGCAGACAATGCAATAAAATGGAAATATAACTAGAAGTAGTAGTAAGAGTAGTGTTTAAAAAAATAAATACACCTATATTATGCCTTAACAGCAAGGCACTTACAACAACTTTTTAAGAACTTTTTAAACAGAATTATACTGAAGAACTGAATGTGAGAAAACAGTGCCAGAACCACCCAAAACAGCAAAGTCCACCCACATCTTCAAAGCAAATGCAACTGCAGTACGATCAGGCTGATGTGCACAAGCCCCCTCTTAAACAGGCTCCTAGGGACATGGTCAACACAAGACTTCCCTAAGAGCAAAACGTATTTGGGGAAAGTAGACAAACTGAGTGTACAATCTGTTCCTGTGGTCTTAAACAGAAGAAGTAGACATCAGAGATTAAAACCAGCTGAGAACAATCGTAGTCAGAGTTAATCAGCTATGGACAGTTTAGCTATTTTTCAAAGAAAAGGCTGTTGGTACCTGTGAAGTCAGGAAGGGAAAGAGCAGTAATAAAGCACTTAGCTCTAGGGGAAGAGACAGATGCACGCTTTATAGTCTGTGCAACACAGAGAGGTTGACAGGGAAAGGGTTGGAGTAAGGGTAGAATGTGCTGCAAAACCAGCATCCCCATTATGGCTCTGTGTTCAGTTGTGTGTGCAAGGTCACTGCAGAACAACGGGCCCTCAACACCCTACGAGCAAGTGAGTGAAACTGCAATCAACACCTTCGTCCTGCAAGTGGCAACTCAGCACTGCATCAAACATCCGTGATGTCAGTGGATCCAAGGTAAGGAATGGGTAAACCATTTCAAATAACACAGGAAATGACTTGAACTGTTGTTGTAAACCATTTTTTCTCCAGATTCACAGAAGTTTGAACCACTTTCTTGTTCTATTTTCCATTTTCTTTCAGAAGAAATGTAAAATTGAGGCCTTGACCACTCAAGGTCATTAAAAATCCCATTAACCTTTCCACAAGGTAGGGCTTAAGTAGGGTTAATTAAGCAATATTGCTTCACAGGGGTCTGAAGAAGCATTTTTCTTTCTAGTTTCAATATATTTGCCAGCAGGTTTGCATGCCTCCCCCAAGTTTTGTTTCAAATTTTGGGTCGTCTCCTCAAAAATGAAAAGAAAATAAACTAAACAAAATAACAAAAAAACAAAACAAAAACCCAAACAAACAAACAAAACAAAACAAACAATCCCCCCAAAACAAACAAACAAGAAACAAAACTGAAAACCATCAGCAAAAAACCATGCAAGACCTCAAATTTACCAGGTTGTAATACACAGCCTGAAATGCATGGGTTCCATATGTCTCACTGCAAATGATATCCCTGCTCTTTCAAATGAGACTCAGTGGCCAATAGAAGGGTATATACACCCTACAAAATGTTTTGAAAAAATATTTGTAGACTACAGAAATACTTTTATAAGATAATCGAATTAAAGAAAATACCGAGTCATTTTCTGCAAACTATAAATAATAATTTTCATTTATTAATTGCTGGGTGCTGTAAGCATTCTCAGAAAGAGAACTCAAAGCAAAGACAAATCAGTCATAAAAAAGTGAGAGAAAGACAATAAAGTACATATTAGGCTAGAGAAAAATCTGCCATAGAGAGATTGGAAATTGCCACCATACAAGAGGAATCTGTGACTTCCATCTGTAATTGCCTTCAATCATCTTCCTCCATACCCTTCATCAGAACTCCCTGTACATAACATTATTCTAGAATTATCAATATATATAGAAAATAACCACTCAGAGTCACATTTGCAAGGTTCTGCTTTTTTAAATTTAAGGGGAATATAACTCAGAACACTGCAAAACGAAACTTTCTTCTTCATAGGATTCCAAATTTGTTTGCAGGCAGAAATTGTAGCAGAGGGGTAACGTGATCCTCTGTGCTATCTAGTTCTACTGAATCACATAATGAAGCTGAGCACTGTCTGGGTTATAATTCTTAAGTGTTGGTAAGTTACCTAAAAGCATGCAGAAAAATAAACTTTTCAGCCTGTTTTGTTCAAGAACTGAATGATGTAATTAAATCAGACAGTAGCAAATTCAGAACAGGTAATTTTTTTTTTTTCAGTAAACAAACAGACTTCAGAACCTCCTGCCACAAGACACTCCTGTTAACAACTTGGCTAAATGAAAAACATTAGAAATTATGTGGCTGGCAAGCATATGTAGGAGCAAAATACATAAATAACACTAAAATAAAACATATTTTATCAGGCACCAGAGAAGTGAAATGGACTGCACCTCCCACAGCAATAGCCATCCTGAGTGGCATGTGCTCTAACATCCCATGGAAGGTTTATTAGAAGATAACATGTTCAGCACAGAAACCTTTCTTTTCCTGAAACACTTAGTATTAAACACAAACAGAGGATGACATCTGCTTCCAGCCCAACCTTGGGTAATGTTAGGAAAGCCTCTCTGTATTTCTTCTTCTTCCTAAACCCTTTAAATACCCACCTACCAGCACTGTATTCCATGGCAAACTGAGGCGGTGCCTGTAGATAGGATGGCTTGTAAACGGCACAAATATTTCCTGACAAAGTGAACTGAACATTGCAAGCCATCTGTTTTGGTTTGTGACTCTGTAAAATGTAGTGAGACTTGTCAAAGAGAATATACAAATTACAGTCTATTTACCTAAATAGTTGAACATGCGATCAAAATATTTTAGTTCTTGACTTTATCCTACCTTAGATAAAAATAGCTGCTTTTAATGGCAGTCCTTAGTCCACAGTGGAATTTCCAAAGCTGGACCTGTTCTGAATTTCCTTGTTTATCTACAATTGAAAAAAAAAAAAAGGTACATAAGAACTGCGAAAAAACAACATCCAGCAACTGCATGATATACTGCGCACAAAGATTCAGATAGAGAGGTGATTTGGCCAGAGCCACAGACAAATTCAGCGATATACACAGAATTAGAACACACAGTTTCAGCTCTCAAACCTATGTTCATACCACTATATCACACTTCACTGTAAAATATTACCTGACAGGACCTATATTTATTGAAAAGGAAGTATATATTTTCTGCTAGAGTGGGAAATACTTATATTTTTTTAGCTGTTAATATTAATTTTATGAGTTGTGTGTCTGAAGTTTATTATTAATGTCTTCTTGGGATTTCATTAACACTACAAAAAAACCCAGAAGACAGTTTTGATGCAAAGCTTACTTTAAGTGGGTAAACTCCCTGGGTTTTTTTCTCTTTTTTTTTAAACCAGAAAGGGTGGGTAAAAGACCTATAAAATAAATGCTGAGTGAATAGGACTCTAGAGCTACAGAACTTGTGCTGTGAAAATTCTACTTTGTCTGGCAAACACTATTAAACAGAAATCTATGAACAGCATTTTTTTTTCCATTTCATACAGAGGAAAAAAGAAGAAATCAGATCTGACCCAGTGACTTCGATGACAATGGTAAGAGTCCTACTTTGTACAATGAGTTATAAAGACGGAATTTTTACTCTTGGGTGGGCATTTTGACATTCCTAGCAACAGAGCTTTACTACTAGACTTGCGTGATCACTTTTTAGAGCTCTAGTTGTTGGTACCAGTGACTCTGGTATGTCAGAATAACCCTGATGAGCCATCTGTTCCCCACCCCCCCCCGATTACTTTATAAATTACACAATACCATTAAGGAAGTGTTGTCAAAGTGCAGATTACTATCATCGTCATCTCCATTTTTTAATGCTTTCTGAAATTTGAGTTTTAAGTACACAAACTTCATACTTTTATGATAATTTGGGTCATTCCAATTGGAATTCAAAGCCAGGTGTCAGTGGTGAAGTGCCTCGAGGCTATCAAAATAACTGCCTGTGTCACCTTGACCTCCTAATGACCCTTATATATTTAACATAAACATCATAAAAGTAAGTGATTATTCAAGCAGGACCACTACATATGTTTACATGGTCTTGTTTTTTTTAACTTGCACTGACCATAAAAAAATAACTGGGAAGAGGAAAAAAACAATATTAACTGCTACAACAGAGCATCAAACTGTGGATTTGGAAGTCCCATGCTTGCTGATGTTTCAAAGAAACCCCAGAAGCAACTCTTGTGAGGGGTCATAATGGCACATGCAACCTATTTTCTGTTGCTCTGTGCTTCTCATTATAATGCCAATATCCAGCATTTATATGTCTATTTAAATCTTTTAAGTGCTGTACCAACAAGTAATTAATCCTCACAACACCCTGTAGGGTAGGTAAGTATTATTATGTCCATTTTATAAATGGAGAAATTGAGACAGAGGGGTAAAAGTGACTTGCTGGAAGGCACTCAGCAAGTTATAGGTACAACTCAGATCAAAACGCAGGAGGTTCCTGGCTCCCAGGCCCATGCTCTGTCCACTCAGACAGGCCTTCTTGCCTCTCATAAGAGTTGGTGCCTGATTTTAGAGTCACTGTTTACATTCAAAGTTGTCCCCAAAAAAACCCGTACTATGCAGCATCCATTACTTCCGTCATGTGCTCAAGACATTTCAATCATGACATCATCATGTAGTGGAACGGCTTGCCCAAAGAGGTCATGCAGACTTCATCCTTGGAGCTTCTCAAGACCCAACATGACAAAATTCTGAGCACTCTAGTCTGATGATCTTGGCTTTAGGCAGGATGTTGGATTAAAGACCTCTGAGGTCTCTTTACCACCACTTCACATTATCAAGTCTCTTTTTTTTCATCTGTGTTCTTCCTTTATGTGCTCTGAACTAAACTTGTCCTGTGGCAGGCATACTTATATGCAGCACTACATCTGGACCAACATAAAAAAATATATATATATATAATGGCATCATATGCCATTTAACAGGGAACTAAAAATGTGTCATTTCAGAAAACTATTTCCCTGTCTGTATCCCAATTTAAAATTTTCACCAGATATGGTCTTTTCCATGAGAGAAGACAACCTCCAGATTTTCTTCTGGCTGTGCTTCCTAATGAATTCTCATCAAGAACCAAGACAAAATGAAAATAAAATCTTGAGGATTACTGTTAGGATTACTAAGAGACAGGCTAAGGCTATATGGTGTGGTCACTTAAATATACAAGTCCATATTCTGTATTACAGGACAGAAGAAGTTCTGTCCCTGTGCAGCCCCATCTTTGTCCACAGTGCTGGATTCAGGTTCAAATAAGCAATTGGCAAGAGCAATATAAATGTTCTTGGGATGATTCTCTGCTTAATGACCCTCCTTGTTGCAGTATCAAAGGTAAGATCAAAGCTAACAGCCCATATCCCCAGAGGTACTCAATCTCCTCAGCAGTAGGTAGTTCTTTAGGGGAGCTCAAGTTCCTTTTGAAGAAAAAAAGTAACAGTTTTTTTTAAGCACTGGGTATACTGGAGTTCCTACTAAAATGAAACCAAGCTGTTTGGGAGCTTTTGTTATTTCATTCTGATGCCTAATGGGTACTGCTGGATGCAAAATTGTTTTAGGAATTGAGCCTTAAACATCCTTATCAACTCCCCTGCATTCCTATAAAAGATTATTTGTATTCTTTTGCATATACTTCAGTGCACAGAAGAAATTGCAATACTCTGACAACTTGAAAGCAAAATCATCAGCCCCATTGTCAAGCAGGAGCCAAAAGATGAGGCTACACTAGAAGCAGGTAAAGCCAAAAAGTAAGCGTATGCTTTTATACACATATTATGTAGGTTAATAGCTTGGTTCTCTGTTGCCTTATTCTGTTCACAGCCACTTACATTAAGAAAGAAGGGGTTTAAAACACAAAGTCGATACTCTGGTTACCTTTCACCTGTACTTGTAATTCCTCAAGGAGAAAGCTGGATATCAGGCAGTAAATTGTTCCAAAACCTGATCCATATCTACCTACAGGCAAACAGACTATTTTATACTGAACTATATTTCCTAGAGTAAGGAGACCCCAACAAAAAATGTCTTGGAGACCTGAATTTGTATGCAAACTTTTTTCTCCTGCTTTTCTCTCTCTGTGCTTTTTCAGGGGTGAAGCCAAAGGCTAAGCTATATTTGACATTCTTGGAAGTCTTGTTCAGAAATGACTACAAATAAATTCATATTTAGCCAGTTTGGGCTGTTTGTTAGACACTTGTTGAACACAATGCATTCTTGCACTCTGTGTGAGGGTCACTTTTTAACCAACGCACTGAGAATTTCTCTGCTAATCTGGTTTCTGAGTCTCCCACTGGGGTGCTTACCACATGGCTAAGTATGGCAAGAAAACGGCTAGACTTATAGAAGAGGCAAAGCTAGTATAATAGCAGTTTCTCAGGTTCAGAAAAGAAAGCAGCATGATAATGTCAATAGCCTTTTAAAAAACTTAGTATGTATACACACACGCATGCACACATATAGTTCTTGCATAAATCAGCATTTACAGGGTTCACGTTTGTGATTACAGACAGCAATATAGACAAAGCCACTCTGGTTAAACCCTTTGTGAGAGTTATTAAGCTGTTGACAATATGAGAATCAGATGAATTTACCACTGGTTCAGTAATTGTCTTTCATATATGAGCAACCCCCTACATACAACTTTTATGATTCATCATATTTATTTTTTGTTTCCTCAAGCAACATCTTTTATTAGTTGCACACTCACTATAGAAATTTAATTTCTGCAAGAGAACAACAAAGCAGTTGATTATTATTATTGAGAATCTGGTACAACACAGAGTGAAATAAAATCTATAAGGCATTAAAATGACAGATTAGGCAAGAGCTGTATTCATTTACAAGTGTTAGAACATCATGTTAATGCCTCACAAGCACAACATAAAATGAAAATCAACTCTTTCATGCTGCTTTACTAATACTCCAAAGCTCCACGGAGCACAAATAGTAGTCCCCGTTAAAGAGGCACTGTCCTTTTGTAGCTTTTAAATGCAGCAGGTTTATCATTAACACTTGACGGAAAACTCTCTTCCGGTACTTACCAGCCATAAACTTTACATTTGTACCACTTAAGGATTTAAAGATGATTATTACTGATCTCTGCTAGACCCATGTATTAAGTATATGGCTGTCCCTTAATGAAATTCTAGAATTTGTGAACAAAACATCTTTGGTTAGAAATGTTCATTTGGAAAGCATTATATAAAAAATCTTTACTTTTCCCAATCACTGAAAGGCCACCATATCCAGATTTACATTCGTATTAAATTTTACTGTAGCTTTATTTACTAACAAAATATCTGAACATAAAGGATAGGACATGCAAATCGGAAAACTTGAAATATTTACTTCACTCACACCAATCCAATCACTAGTGTACATATTTCATGGTATTTGCATTCTTTTGATCATATTCTGTTACTAGCATCATGATTTTCTTGGACATATCACCATTCTTTCCCCATTCTTTTTGCTTAAACTCAGACCTCATCATAGCTGAAAAGTAGAAAAATTACACACTGCTTTGAAATATGTTATTCAAATTACTGTATGTCTTGAGGAAAGGAAATCAGTGGATTTTGTTTAGTGACAACCATCATACATACAAGTTGTTTAAATTTGTTCCTCAATAATGATTATACAGTTGTAAAGATTTTGAATCCTAGAACCATTTTGGTTGTAAGAGACCTTTAAGATAATCGAGTCCAATCATTAACTCAGCACTTCCAGGTTACCACTAAACCATGAAAAAACTATGAAAAAAAAAATTAATGGTCTGGATAAACGTTCTCAGATTTTAGCCTGTGCTGACTGCTACATGGCTGTAACTACCTTGCTGTGGCCACCCATGTTGCTATTGGTATGTCTTGTCTATATATAGCCATAACTTCTACATGAAGACATCTTTTGATCAGGTGAGGAGCATAGGACAGGCCTCAGTCTTGACAAAGGAGCAGAAGATTAACATTGGACCACTGCAAGTGAGAAGGGAACGTGGGGGCTCTGCCATCTAGGAAGCAGCATTAGGAATGAGAAAGTCACATTATTTTTTGCCCACAAGGCAAAGGTGGGTATCTAATTTCTATCTCTTGTTCCACCACTTAACTTCCAGCCACAAAGGGAATATAGCATAAGGAACAAACAGTACCTATAACAACATACCATTAAAAAATTAAATTATGCACCTAAAACCAGCAAACTGTAAATAGATGAAAAGCTGAAGCACAACTATCTTCATCGTGAAAAACACTTTAAGAAAAATAACATTACACATGCACTCTACTTATTAAAGTGTTAATGCTTTTTGTGTACCATCCTTTGGATATGAGAATTTTAAAGTTCCTGATCTGACAAACTGACTTCTAAGAAAGTTGGAAGCAATCTGAAACATTCTGATACTGGGTAAGTCTGTAAATTACCTAAATCATGGAAGGTTGAATTTTGCCCTACTTATTTATTATATACTACCCATTTCATGAGATTATAAGTCATAAAAAATAATAGGAAATAGCAAAGTTTAGGTTTATTAACAACAGCAATAACATATTTGTTTACCTTAAACTGCAAGACAACAAATTTCTCTAGTTTTAGTTCTAAGAAGTGAAAAGCTAGTTTCCTACCTGCATTTGTCATAATATTGTATCTTTGACCAGAGCAAGCATACTACTTCGTAGTAACTACTTCGTAGTTACTTCGTAACTTAGGAGCCCAAGAACAGCAGTAAAACATACATACCATATAGTCCCTGCCTCTGCCAGGGTCAGGCAGGATAAAAACCTGAAGAACTGTGCCAAAGATTTTACTTGGTGCACTGTTACAAATTAGGTACCTTGAAGCAGGTCATGCTCTAAAAGCACTATTGAGCTTCCTTAAAGCCAGGTGCTCTCACAAACACCTGGGGCAGGGGGAGACCCCTTCTTAAACAAGGCTTAAAGGTATATTTAGTTGCCAGAAGAAAAGTTGGTATTCAGAAGACACACCAATGGTAGATACATACTTAAATATTTACCCACAAACCAGTGAATGACACAACACAAAACCCTAAAAAGCATCACGAAATAATGAACATTGCTTTCTCCAGAGGCACAGATGAAATTCTAACAGGATTTCCTCTCTTTCTTTGCAATTTCAAAATGTCCCGTCCTTGTCTCACTTGAAGGGTGAATGACAGTTGGGTGAGAATTCTGTGCAGGAACACTAATCTTGTATGCTAACCTGCTTCTGTATCTCAGTAATAATGTCACCATACCAAACTATTTTTTCCATAAGCCTGAAAAAAAACCAGAAGAAAAACCCCTGTTCTTCTGCCTATGTTGTTTCCCTTCCGACTTATTCCGTTTCTAAATCAATATAAAATTGATTTAGAAAAAACACCACCACCAAATTCAGTGAAAACTTCAGAAGCAAAAAAAACCAACCATAAATGAGGATGATATGCACCAAATCTAGTTGTGTAGGCACCTCCACCTTTACTGCTTCTTGAACCACAGAATGCAGTTATGCACTGTTCCAAACCACGCTTTACCCACACAGTATGTTATTTTACTTTCTCTCCACCCACCATCCAAACTCATAAACTACGACTATCAGCACAGCTTATTTTTTTCCATCACTATGAATGCTAAGGGTGCAGGATTCATCTCCCTTATAGCAGCACCAATCCTCTGCAAACCACATCTAAACAGATAACTTACAGTGCTCCCTTTATGGACAGAAGTACTTTTCTAGCAACTTTTCACCAGACCTATTTTAGATAATCTGCTTTATGAGGAGGTTCACAACCAACTAACTACAAGGGGCCTAATGTTTCCAACACAGCAGCTGCAAAGTAGACGCTTGCTTTTTGTCAGCTGAATCTCACCCATTTTTTATTGTACAACTACTTTTTACTGTCCATCTATGAGTTTCTATTTGAGTTTTAATCCTGCATGGTAAAAATGTCAAGATTTCTAACTATTTGAGCAGTGAAAATTTTGAGAAAGACGACTCATAGCATTAGATGATATCCTTCAAAAGCAGTGCAGAAATCACTGCAAAATCTCAAAACCACATGTTTTCACATCCTGTACACCCTGGGCACAGTTTTTACTTTTTAAAAATGGATTAATTGAATTATGTCCTCTATGAAAATGTCATAAACAACTTCAGAAGTAAGGCATGATAAGGAAGAAGTTGGATCTTTCTACTAGAAGTGTTCAACTGAAAGATAGATTGTACTTTAAATTTCTTATGCAGTACTTTATCAGACCACCAAAAAAACCACAGTGGGCACAGAATAAATTACGCAAGTTTTTAGGTTCAGAATGTCATTCAACACTTCCATTTTAAATGTAAATGCTGAGGGGAAGAACTTTAAAACATGAAATGTAATGTGCACCCATATTTTGTTTCCTACTTTTCTCTGTTTTGCGGTCAGTGTTACAGGACACTGTTACAGGCATATCTATTTCTTTAGCAAAATATTTCAGACTGAGCATTACCTCCAAATAAAATCTGACTATGCAAGGCAAACTGCAATAGCATTCAAGTTTTGTGGATCCTGCTGTTAGGAACTACTAGCAATTCAGTGTCTGGGAACTAAGGCAGGCAGAAATACAGAAACACTGCTCTAACACAGGAAAAAAAAAGTATAAAGAGAAAAAAAATTGCACCATAAGGCAAGTGCATTATTTTGGATGACATGGACATGACTGGACATGGACATGACATGGACATGACTGGAATGAAAGGGAGTAAGAAAATAAGGCAGCACTGTAAAGGAAGGTTATTTCTTCAAGGAAAAGGGAAACCTGGGAAAAGATCATGCCTTACCAACATTCAGTTGTCTCTCAAATATGGTCATTTGTTTGCAGACTCTTTTTTTAGAGAGCAAAGATTATGAAATTTAAGGAAAAGCTCAGATCTACATTTGCTCTCAGGAAGAGTGCATGTCTGTACATGCACCTTTATTGAACAATCAACATTCCTCTGAACTGCAGTTTACTTGATACATGAAAGGATCAAAAATATTAAATCTATAATACATGAATACATTTTATTACCATATGTGGTTCATAAAAGCAATTTTGAAAATGATTGCTTAATTCTAACCCATTACTACT
>VWZY01002376.1:599107-613930 GCA_013399075.1 Chloroceryle aenea
GGCGGTGTTGTTTGTTTTGTTGTTGTTTGTTTTTGTTTTCCAAAATGATCACCTCCAATAATGGTATTGTTGTACTCCCTACTTCAAGGTCTGCAGGTATATATATCTTCCCTTAAACTACTTCTTTGACAGACCAGTGTCCTGCTGTTCAGCATACCATGAATGGTGTATCTGTACAGACCTGCACTAACTTCCTCAGTACTCAGCATTTTTGTCCCAGTTCCTGTCTGCCAGTCTCCCCTATAAGAGAGGGGAGAAGGTAGCGCAGGTTAGATTCAAATCCAAAATGTGAAAGTGACAATTAGTGTGACAGAGTGAGGCTTTTGTTTTGTTCTCTAAGAGAATTATTTATAAATACAGAATGTTGCTTTACAACATGCTTACCTGTGGTAATATACCTTTGTCACGTAGTAGTAAATTAAGGGTATCCACAACTAATGAGAACTATCAACTCTCTTTGTCATCCCAGGAAAGGAAAGCCAAGAAAGTGAGATAAAGTTTATTATTTGCACTAATAACAGATATTAAGACATATTTTCCCAAGCTTTAATACACTGGAAACTGAGGGTGCTCCAAATTGACTAGGAACTGGCGCAAGGTTTACAATAGACAAGGGATGATTAGATAGGCAGCTGAATCCTCTCTTGACCAGTTGGATTTCTGTGGGACTAAAATCGTAGGAAACCTATCGCGTTTAAGAAGAATTCAACAAGAAAAGAGAAAAGAGGAGTTTTCCAACAGTAAGTAGAAAGAATGAGATTCCAGGAATCTAATAACAAAACAGAGGCAAGAGCTAACTTTTCACAAAAATCTCAAACTTCGATAAAGGAATCAGTAAGGAAAGATGCAGACAACATGGCTTGAAAAATTGACCTGTAGAGTTATTTTATGAAATTTTATGTGTGTGTCAAGCACAAACACCTAGGCAACATAAAAGGCTGGCTAAGGACAAGCTTATCCTGAAAGACATGGAGAGCTTAAACTTGAAAAGGTGTTTAATAAGAGAAAGGGACAAGTTATTCACTACACCATGAAAAGGGCTATTTGGTAACGCTTCTGCTTCTTCCTGTTGCAGAGTTCTCAAAGCACTGTGATGCTCTTTCTTGTCAAGAAATTTCTGCTTTCTGATCCAACAAAGACAACCTTGTCACCTGTGTTGTTTGACAACCCTGAAAGGGACAGTTGCCATATTATTATCAGCATGCCTTTCCCTGTGCTTAGAGCAATGCCTTCACTTTCCTAGCGCTGGGAAGAAATAGGTGCCTGGATGAAAGTCACTGAGTTAAAGTTCAATCAATAAAGAGATCAGGCCTATCGTCAAAAGGAAATTTCTAAGACTGTGCCAGTACCAGTAACTGCTCTGTTACCTACAGAAAGAGATCTGTCTGTTGTCATAAATATCTGCAGCCTCCAAAACTTGGTAGATGTATCTGCACTGAAAAGAGTCCTAGTGAGCAAAATGGACAATGTCAAACTCCTGCCATCTCCAACTGTCAGAAGGTGCCTGTCCTTTCCATTTTGTTGCATCTTCTCATCCACACTTTTCTTACTTTAACTCTTACTAGCTGTAGCATTCCCAAAGAGTAATTAAATGAGAAACCAGGTATAAGATTCCCCTTGATGGAGAAAGAATGCCCATTAGGTGAGCAAAGCCCATCTGCAAAAATATAATTCACCTCTTCCCTACTTTTTCTACCCTTCTGTAACTGGATGAACAAAGTTCCTGTGGGATTACAGTTGAAAAACTCAAGGACTGCCTCTGGTGCATAACTAGCAGTGCCACAAGACTAAACTTGAAGTTCCAGCATAAGAACCCTTTCAGTTACACAGAATTAACCTGTCCATCTCTCAAGCAGCCTCCAAGATCTCCTAATAACTGACAAGGATGACAGTCACAGGTTTCCCTAGATGGCCACAGTAAAAACTTGGTTTGGTCCTCACTGACCAGCAAAAATTCCTACTTTCAGAGGAACTTTAGACTTATTTAAAGGCAGAATATTTTTGCTACTATTATCTCTTACCATGACCAATAGGGACACTTTAAAGTTGAGGAGACCCTCTTACATAAATGGAACTTCCTGTACTGTGAACAATCTCCATAACTCACTGTCATACTTGGAGATGACAGCTGGAAATAGCCAAGGAGACTCGGTAGTTTGACCAGAATAAGGGAACACCGATTCTGTCAACTATTTCTCTGTGGACTGTTTTTAAAGTCCAGGCACTCTTGCACAGCAAGAGCTGTGCAACAGCACAGAGTAAAGCATCACCCCAACCTTTTTTCCAGTTCTCTTTGATAGAGCACACAATGCTCAAAGCTATTTTGTACTAAAAGAAAAGTTTATACAAGTAGGGGGAAAAAAAAAGTGGGGGAGTCTGTAATAGAAATGACATTATTATTCCTGCTAATTACAGGATTTCCTTTGGTGGCAAAACAGACCTATTTAGAACTTTGGCTAATGCTAATAACTTCATAGATCAACGTACGGTTTAATTGATGGAACAGATGGAAGACAGACTCTGCAACATTAAAGAGTTGTACTTAATGCATTGGAATAACTGTGACTTGGTTTTAAAATGTTCTCCTAATTGTCTGGATGGTTTAACAGTGGCATGAGTTCTATTAGATATTTCCACTCATACTGATTTACAAGTTTATAATATGATTGTATAAAACCGATGATTTGTTTTCCTTACTGAGAACTAAAAAAAAAACCCTAACTTTTGAAGAGATCTACTCTTTGGTGGGACAGAACTTTGCATAACAAAGGTCAGGGTGATTCAGCTATCAGGCCAACAAAGCACTGAAGTAGGTAGTTAAGTCCTCCCTGCTCACTAAAGAATCTAAGCACACATTTAGAGGATTTGATGAAAATGAATGGCTTTCGAGGAGCCTCAACACTCAAGACACTGAGCAAGAGGGCCAGCTCCTCTAAATTTAAAGATAAATATAAGCATATTTTAAAATGACAACATTTTAACTTAGATTCCTTACATCCTTACTGTTAATTACACATTACTATTTATATACAAGAGGATGGTGAATTTGTTAATAAACCAAGATGTCTCTTCAAGGCTGCTTGACTCCAAGGTTTTCTTGAAATATCATCCTCTGGCAGCAGACAATAACTGCTTATTTTATAATAATATCTGTCTTTCATTTATACCGATATAGAAGACAAAGTTTGACTGGCCCTAACAAAGACAAACCAATAATTCATGTAAAATAGCTGAGGCAGAAATGAGGGGGGGAGAGGGTGTTGTATGTTGAAAAAGAATATGAACCTACACTGATTTGTTGTTACGCGGTTTTCAAGTTAAAAAAGGCAACACGCTTATTACCATGTTTTTCCCATTCCATTGCTGTAAATTATAGCATTTGCTATGGGAACTAAAATAAGACTCGGAAACTAATTCTGTCTGGATTGTGTCTTCTGGACAAAGGCAAAAACGTGCCAGTTGCCCAGTGTCTAGAATGGCCTCAGAGAAACTCAACTGAAAAAACACCCACACATCTATCTCCCTTAGCTCCTTGTGTGTTGACTGTATTGTTGCATTAGCGTGAGGCACGGTGGTGCCAGCCCACAAGAACGGCCAAGCTTGGCTCCTGCCTGCCCTCGTAGCTGCTTTCCTACAGGGTAAGTCAACACCAGACTTCCACTCCTGTTACAATCTAACAAGCACGTTTCTGAAGTCTATGTTATATATGACATTAGACCAGCCACAGTCTACCTGTATGTTTAAACATGTATCTTCTAAATAGCACAGATTGACATAAAATGCTCTAAAAGGGCAGGCTTAAAAGACTACAGTCCTCCCTGACTGGATTTTAGAGACACTGGATGTCTGAAAAGCATCTAACTCCTCCTGATTTCAAGCAGAGTTAGATGTCTATGTATTTTTAAATCCTATTCGGCATCTTTTCTTTTGCACCGCTAGAAGTTCAAATGCCAAGTAAGTCTGCCCAGTGCCCTTCAAGGTAAAGAGTGGACAGTCAGAATTATGCCATTTTTTGTCAGTGCTAATTAGCACGGGATAATTATTGGTGCAAGAACTTTTGAATCACTTGTTATTGAAAGCGTGAAGAAGCGCTAAACTATCATTTCCCTTTACATACAACCCCAAAAAGAACAGCTCTCAGTGGAAAGGGGGCCATTGTACCCAGCCAATTTCCACCTTACACTTTAGCACAAGGTGACTCTTTACACAGTAAAACCTATTCTGTTGTTTGTTTTTTTTTTTTTTTATATATAGAAGGGAATAACTAAGAGAAGCTACAAAACCACTCACTTAACAATGCATCTGCTGTTAACTACCAGCAAATTACCCAGTAACTAGATAATTCAGGGAAAGGAATAAGCAGAATAAATGTCTCTGCAACATGCTTTACAGCCGCTTCAACACATATCTCTGACACCTTGTTATACCTCGCAGTACTCAAGCAGGTCTTTGTCTTACTTTCAATAAGCAAATGGCCATCCAAACTCTGCCCTAGTAGTAATGGTAATTCAAAATAAAAGAAGGCATACACCCCCCCAACCCCTCCCCACCATGTTAACATTCATCCATCCTTGATTACGCAGGTAAAGTTGCTTTATGAGTTGTCAATAGAGAACAGAGCAAAACCATCTCCCTGCATGACTTCAAACACAACATACACTCTGGGAGAAGATTGGTGTAAATTGTGATGTTTCTATCATATATGAAATTCAGTGGGCTTTTCATTTTCAGTATAAACCCAAACTAGTTAAAGTCAGTGTGTGGAAGCATCTCTGCTACGAAACAGCAGCTTGCATTAAAATTACATTATATTGTTTTGACATGTCTGAAGCAAAGGTTAAAATCATCTTTTGCTGGACATTGTTTCTGTAACACTGCCCCACCGAAAAGCTTCAGTATGAACAAGTCCAGAATGATGTGAAATATTTCTGATACAAATTTTATTTTTATGTGAAACTATTCAAATGCTGCTGTACAACATGAACTACCTGAACCAAATCAAATCCTCAGGTCAATTCCTTCTTCCGAGTGCTCCTTAGATAACAAAGTCTTGTTCTGCGAATCTGTTCAATATATTAAAGTTGATTCACTCGGACAGTGTGTAAGATATAATACATTAATCTGGGCCATTTCAATTTCTGAGGCTGGGACTATAAAACTGGTGTGCTGCATATGTAATTTTTTTTGAATACCTGATTTATGCATCCCTCTGATGCATAGTGTCGATGGTATGGTGGATGCGGCTGCTGCATTAACAACGGGCTGCATCAGCACTCAAATCTTATCTTGTTAAATCAGACAAATGTAGCTCAATGAAAAAGGAAGGAATAAATGCCTAGGATGGTTGAAAGGAGTGAATTTTAATCCTGTTTGTTAGGGGACTTGCATGGTGGGGGCTGAACGACTGAGGCAGGAATGTCCACCAAAAGCTTATGGGAGTATGAATTATTATATGCTTATATACACAACTACACATGCAGTATATACAAAGACACAGGTTTTCATTTTATTTCTACACAGACAGGTAAGCAACCACACTGACATTCATCCATATACAAACACACATTTTTAAAACTGGAGAAATAAATGCCTTTTAGGAAAAACAGGTCTCTTTTTACAAAGTGTGTATTTCTATCTCTTTCTGATTCAAGACCAAACATAATTGCCTCTTTATGTATGATCTATCATTTTATGCAGTGAAACAAAAGTTATCACATGGACTAAGAATCCAGAAATAGATTAGATTTTCAGAGTAATTATATCTGTTTATATGATTTTGTGGATAGATGGAGTACTGCTGTCTCTCTATACACAGTCAATATTAATTCTCAAGGAAAGAAAATGTTCCGTGTTTGCACAATCAACGAGACCTTTAGAAATAAGCTTTCTGACAGACAAGTAAAAGTTTCAGTGGTGCACACTTCTCAGACTCAGCCTAGATATTTACAATAAAAAGAAGGTATTGTCAGAATTAATACTTGGGAAAGACCCCAAATCACTGATCTTTAATTTTAATTCCCTTCCCTAATGAATTATTGTATTCTATATACAAATTGCAAATCAGTAAAGAACCTTTGCTTGTTTGTCAATAAAATATATTTGGGAACAGGGAAGGATTACAAAGCTGTTGTATAAGGCTAAGAACATTGCAGTACCAGCAGCATAAAGCAGAAGTAGTATGTACAAAGCCAAGTTTTATCTGGAATTATTTAATTGGCTTGAAGGTGAATTTTTCAGTGTGTTACTGGGCATGAAATACATTATTCAAGTATGCATCAGATTGGGCTTTACTGACTGCTTTTCTCTCCGCAATGACTAATTATAACAGCAAAAAAAAGCATTGCAAATAGTAGACCCCATCTTTGCAACCTCTTCCCCTGTGCATTAAATGACAAGGTCATAGTTCTCCCTTTCTAACATCATTTCCGCTTGTTGTGATGTCACAAACAGTATTAATGTATGTAGTGATGTACTATTTATGAGCGCTGAAAAGAGTCTACGATGCACAAATAATGTAACCCCTCTCATATCTGAAAAAGACCTAGAACCAAATCCTTGAAAAGAAAAAGAGCTATTTGAATGTTGTGCTTTCATTTCCCTTTTGACTGAACATGAAAGCTCATATTTATATTCATGAAATATAAATATTTTAGAGTTCCTATCTTGAGTTAACTTAACCCAGCCTTAAACAAACAAACAAAACCAAGCTAACAACAACAACAACAACAACAACAACAACAAATAAAAAGAATCGGTGACAGAGGCCCAGACACGACAGAGAAAATTCATTATAGACCTTTTTGATCCAATTATTTAGAAGAGGTTGGGATATGCAGCCCAAATATGTTCAGGCTAGAATAAGAGAATACAAATGAAGTCTAGGTTCTCACTTTTCCTAAAAGTTACAATGGCTTTCCTACATAGCATGCATATTAACAACTGTGCTGATCAATTCAAAGCTGCATTCCTGTTTAGAGAATACAGGGGGGACACACACACGGACACGACAACAAACCATGTTTATGCCAAGGAATCAAATTTAACTAAACCCAAGAATTAATGGCTCTGATTGTTTCAGAGAACACTGCTGTGAATAGGGAGGTTCTACTTCTTCACTAACCTGGTAAGCACTCTATGGTCTGGAAACAGGTCTTCAAGGTAAGAAAGAAAAAGGCTCTGTGGGCATGTGTTTCAGTGATACAACACTGCAGCACTGTGTGCACTGTGCTACAGAACAACAGTGGTCCACCGATGACACGCCTGAAGTATTGTTGGTGGCTACCATCCCCAACGATTCTTGCTCTCAGCTGAGCACCCTATTCAGCAGAAGCAATGGAGAGACAAATAAAATGGCCAAACCTTGGGGAAAATACAGATAAAATGAGCAAATCAAGATAATTGTGCTAATTCTCATAATGAGGGAAAGATTTTGTGTTTGCATGAAGGCTTCCCCCCCACCCCTGTTATGTGCATGATGCTGTGGATGCATTCAGGGCAAATGAGTTCCAGGCCTCGCTAGATGCTTAAATTTCTGTCAAAGCAGCTCCATTACATATGTGTCCCCCAGGGTCAGGCTGCATTAACTGATTCCTTTATTCCATACATGATGAACTAGAGTCAGCAGAGTACATTCCAAAAATGCCTTTGTAACAGCTATTTTCAGTGTCTGCAGGAACTTCAGCTCTGTTTAAAGTGGGGTGGATTTTGGGGGTTTTCTTTTTCTGCCCTTTTTTTATTTTTTTTCTTTTTGTTATGTGGTAGAAAAAGAAAACATGAAATGTCTTTAAGGTCACGGAACAGTGACCTCATTGGCTGGGCTAATTTGATTGTGCCAGAACAATAGCACTGTACTCCTCTGCCAGCGAAGTGCATGCTAATTATGCGATTTGCCCTTGATAAGACCTTGGTGGGTCATTCAGCAGTTGTGATCTGTCACTGACTTCTAATCATGTATTATCGTCTGGGTGAGTCAGAATGGTACCCTAAGCTTTCTGTCTTTACAGCAATGTGGCACTCTAATTACCTTATGCCAAGTGGATATGCAGAGACTGAATTAAGTGATCACTGTGATTGCCTTCAAAATCTTCTCTTTATCCTTTGTGTTGCTTCTCTGCAATTTACATTTTAAGATGCCGAGAAGCTTTTGGTGAGCCTGAGAATGCCACTCTAAAATATAATGATTTTTTTAATTTAAAAAGCATAACACTAAATTTAAGACATACCAATTCCTAGCAGTATTTAAATGCTGCTAAACAAAATCCCTCAATAAGAATCTTTCAGTAAACCTTTTGGAAATTATAAGATACCCTTTCCCTTTCAATATGCAACCAAAAGAGAAACAAAAGGAAAGAAGCCTAATCTCTAAAGTTTTAACAATTTGCAACTTCTATTTAATAAGCAAAATTAATTATGAAGTTCCTTTCCACCTTTATTATGACTGCAAAATGTACATGGCAAAACAGCAAATACTATAGATCGAATATAAAGCTGAAAGAATATAAAGCTTCCTTGCTGTGTTCTTGTTCATTAATAACAGTAAAGACAGGGCGACACTGTCAGTCTTACAAATTTGGGAGCAAATTTTTCACCTATTGGTTAACTCTTTTTGTGGCAGTTTAAGGGATCTGTGTTAGGTTAGCTATGAAAATGCTCCATATTTTATCCAGTACTTTAAAAATCAGTTAGACCTGCACCATACTTCTCTATTGTTGCATAGCAACTCTCAAAAACTGCAAAGCAATCTGTTATGGTAAAACAGTTGTATTAACATCTGTATTTGCCCAAAGAATGATCTAATGCCTTTTGCAAAGAAAATGTGGTGATATGTCTCTAGATTAAATAAACAAAGTAATGATTTATAAAATTTGATAAGGTACATTTTTCTGAATCATCCTTGAAAATATGAACTCTGAAGTGCTACTAGAAAGTTGTCATAAAACAGACAAAAAAAAATCCTCACAATGTTAAATTTATTGTACCACTAACAGAAAATAAGGATTTTCAAAGCTTTTCAGTATTGCGGGTCAATATTGCAGTATAATTTTTTTTTTTATAAAAACAAACTGGAAAAAAAAAAGTCAATAAAAACCATAAAGGACAATTGAGAAAAAATTGCAAGCCTTATTTTCCTTGAATCACATGATGCACAAGCAGCATTATTTGCTGAAATCTTGGTTTGTTTTGGGCAGGGGGAGGAAGGAGAGAAGACAGAAAGACAGTGAGAGACAGAGTGCCTAGAAATAAGATTCATTCCCCGGGTGACAAAACAAAAGAGCCCAAGGAAGAAAAAAAAAAAATAGACAGACAGACAGACAGAAAAAGAAAAAAGCTGTAGAAAGTTGACACAGTCAAGAATAATGGCTAAATCTATCAAGTTTGATCAGGTCTGCTATAATGAAGTGGAGCTTCATATTCCAAGCAGGGACAATGAAGACAGAAGTCAGGCTCTAGAAATGTGCTGCTCACTTTGTGCTTGGAATATGCAGCAGCCAGCAGGGAGCCACAAGATAATTACACAGTATTTGTGTGGTTCCAGGAAGCTTCCTGCACAGGTTGAATGCCCGCGCTATATTAAAAGGCAGCACAGTGAAATATTTTTAATGAATATTTTTGTCAGAGAAAGAAAAGGCATTCGAATGATTTTTGTGTATGCAGGGAAGGAGAGGTAGAACATCACTGTCAAAATACAGGTACCTTTATTTATATTTACTCCATTATTTACAGTTTCAAGAGCCTAATGTCCTTTCAATAATACAAATCACAACACTAGGTTAATGTTATTTAGGTCTAATTGGATATACAGTCCCCTATCTAATGTTTGCTGTTAGCATGTTTCCCTGAAATCCTGCATCAAAATGGCTTGAAACTACTTTTATTTTAATTTCCAGTAGGAGCTGAAATGTTTAGACACATTTAATCAGAAAACTCAAAGAAGAAGTAACACAGATGTTGATACTTACTATTCAGTAGCCCTTGGCAGTGATAGATCTAAAACACAAGAATACATTATTTCAGCGCTCTGTAATTCTCACCTAACAGATGTGAATAATCCACTGAATTAAAAACCCCAGACACGATACTCATAAAGGCTCATTTTGCAGTGCAAGCAATCGTATTGATCAAAACCTAGACTTTGGTAAAACAGTTAAATTGAAATGCTTTTTGCTGGCCCAGAATTCACCATTATCTACGCCTAAGCAAGCCCCTGTACTGCTGCTTACAACTGAATCACTTCTGGTATGCACGGACAATTTGCTGTTACATGCTGCTGTGTATCCTCGTGCAAGATCAAATAAGGCCCTTTAGATTTCACAGCACTGTCCTCCACAAGAAATACACGTCCATACTCTCACTTTCTGCTCTAGAGCAGTGACTGTAATTCACAAGGATCTTGAGGGGTCAAAAATTTAATTTTTAAACAAATACCATGGTCAGTTTTATAATTAAACTGTGATTCAATAGAAAGAAACTGCCTCTCTGAAAAAGGAGGCCCAGCAACCCTCTGGTCTGCCATTCGGGATTAGCATGGCATCTCTGCCTGCACTGCCCCAACCTCCTTCCCACTCAAAATGTATGCCTAGGTCTAGTCTACTGATTGTCAAATACTGAACAAGAGAGAGAAGGTTTTGTTGCTTTCTAGGCATGCATTTTAATAACTATATTACTTGGGAGAGGGAGGGAAGGGGAAGAGAGAATTATTTCTGGACAACTCTGAAACAAGGAATATAATTAAAAGGAGTCACTACTTTAATGATGAATGACACTTCAGGTAGCCCACTGCAGCAGAAGACACAAAGAGTTCCTCCATATCATCATGAGAAGAGAAAACTTTCACCCTTTTTTTTTTTTTTAAACTCTGTCCTTCAAAATGAGAAAAGTAGTCCTGGAAAAAAAACCCCAATAAAATAGAACGATGATCCATCTGAATTAGATTACTGAAGAAAACAACCACATATAATATAGCCAAAGAGGTGAGGCATTTTTAAAAAGAAATTCAGAAAAAAATCCTCTGCCACAAAGAAGGCAATGGGAGCTAAGTGATAGTTTTCATTTTATTTTTGGCAAGTTCTTAAAATTTTTACAGCTCCAAATATCTGAGCCCATATCTTAAATGAAGGGGAAGATAATAATTACTCCTTTGGACCTCTAGCTGTTTAAGGTTGCCTTCTGTGATTAGAGCAAATAGTTGCAACTAATCAACCACGGCAACTCATGTTTGCTCAGTTTCAAACAGCTCACTCTACCAGATATGTTTTTAAGTAAATAAAATATCTAACTACAGCTAGTAGTGTACTTATAAAGAACTGAGCTGTCATACACCCACCACAGTACTCAGACTCTATACTGTGTGCATGCAGTTCAGGTTATTTTCATTGTTGTTATAAATAAGCTGAAAGAATAAAAACTTCATTGGGTCAGAATCTCAATTTTGTTATGCCTATCCTTTTAATTCCATGTAAGCCACTGCACTACATCAGATTTACAGGACTCTGAGTAACAAAAGGATTCACTAAAGGTGATGGAATCCACTTGGGTTTACACAAGTTTAAGCAAGAGTAGAATTTAGCCTTTAAAACAGAAAAAAAGACATTTTAATACCATCACTGCTCCACACAGTCTTCCCTTACAGCAGCCATATAAACTGGTTAATGTAGGCAGGGTTTCTTTTTACATCTGTATATTAAACAGTTATTTTGCCAATATTTATACGCTCATATCCCTCAGGTACAAGCAGAACCGAGGATATCAACCATAGCTGTTAGTCCCGTCGCATGAGATGAGCTTTGTATCAAAGGAAAAAAGGCTCCTCTCCATCTCACATGCTTTATTTTATTCAACCAGCTCTTTTTCATATTGTTACATCCAGTGAATATAGCACGGTTGGATTCAGAAGAGAACCTTAAGCGTTATCATAATGCTTAGAAGCAATGGCTTCACACTGTACAATCTATCAAAGGTGTCAGATTTACAAAATGCAGATTTTCTGTCACATTTGGGCACTATAAGCACTGTATCTTTTCACTAAGGTGCTGACTGCTGTTTTAATGAGGCCCTTTGGTGGCTGTAAAAAACTGAAAGGAGAGGATTATAGGGGTTACCCTAGGTATTGTCTATTTGTCTTACAAATTTCACACTAACTACCAATTACATCGCCATAAACCTTTTGGCTACTTCAAGCTATATGCCATATAATACATAAAAAATACGCTATGTTAACCTCTTCCATATTATACGAGTAACTACAGCCACTGATGCAAGTAACGTATCTAATGAAGCCAATAATGAGCCTCTTTAAAAGTAGTCTTGTTATAGGAATAATATTAGAGCAGTTCAGTTAAAGGCTAAGGTCCATTATGGCATGCTTCCTATGTTCTCTGGTCCCAGGTCTGAAAAGATGCTGACACACTAATTCAGGCTCAAGAAGGGCATTAATCTCACAACCTTCTACTTGTCATGCTTAATGGGACATCCTGCCTAGGTGAAATGAACCTGATGTATTCAGGTAAACATAATTTAATAAGAAGGGAAAAGAAAAAAAAGAAGAAATATCTGACATAATGGCAAGGGGAATATTTACAATTTAGTTTCAATGGAGAGGATTGTTAATATTTGACTGAGAAGCAAGCAATGCAAGAAGAGGAAAGGGCAAATAATGCAGAATCTGTTTAAAAAGCCATTGCTGAAATATTAGTGCATTTAAAGGAATATTTTAATGTGGAGGAGGAGGATATGCACTAATATGGGGCTTAGAGCACTTGAGTGTAAAATAGAGATCTGAAGTTGTATAGTATGATATTTAAAAGACAAGCATGAATGTCAGTGAGTAGTTATATATTCTCTTTTGTCTGTCATCAATCATAAGTCTAATAAGCCACCTAAAATAATGTCACAAGATACAGAATAGTACGAACCGCAGGTGTTAAAGAAGCACATGCCCTGCCTGCAGACTGAGGGGTAAATGCAGGACCCATCTCTCAACCTCCCAAAAAGCACAAGGGCCTACAAGGCAAACACACCTGCACACTATGTACCACGGGCCTGCTGGTCTGTGCTGCTGGATATAAAGACGTTTATGACCACCCCTTAGCAGGAGATAAAACTACAAAGTGCAAAAGAATAGCAACAGCTACTTAGATAAAGAAAATAATTATTTTTATTTTTGAAGTCAGGTACCTAAGAAAACCAAAGCATTAGGATGGACCCTTATCCCCAGTGTGAGCAGGTCTTTATTTCCCCAGAATTCACCCTTTGCTGCCCTCAAAGCCAAAAGGTTGTGCTACCCATTTTTGTGCTGTATGAGAAAGCAGGATGAAATCATCAGACGCTCAAAGGGAATAAAACTATTATGGATGCTATTCGGTGATCAGAGTGAAGAGGAGGCTTCTGAGAAAGCAGAACCCGACACATCACTGCAGAGCATGGCTGTCATCCTCAATCTCTGTGTGTTTTTTACCGAACTACAGCTTCATTCCTTTCATTCCTGTACAGCTCAAGCATTGCCGTAGCATCAAAAGCTCAGGGGAAAAATTGTGGAAGTTCTTTGGCTGCTACTGGATTTTCTTTTCATCCATAATTGTAGTCACTGTATCACTGGGCAGCGGGCTTGTGTCGTATCACTAGGATATCCAGAGAAAATTAGGTAAATCTAAAATGACTGTATTTCTAGAATAGTCATGTTGTGTTCTAGAAAGGGAATCAAATCCGCCTTTCTTTTAACAGTAATTGCTTTTGCTATGATTCCAGTTACATCTAGTAAGTAGAGCCCAAACTGCACTTGTTTCACACCACTGAGAAGAAATCAAACCTTACCTTTTAACAAGCCAAAAAAACAGGTATGAAAAGAACACTGTCAACTGGGCCCTTACAGACTTGTACATACAGACATTAAGCCTTGAAACACATACTCCAAATAGGCCTTTGCTGCCTTGCTGGCTCCCAATACACCTTTTGACCATAAACATCTGGGTATTTTATCTAGGCTGATTTTTGCAAGCGGTTTACTCTAAAGCCACTAATACATGCTATTGCAATGGGGCTCAACGGTGCCTATTAGGTGCTGGTCATGCTGAGCGAGGGTGTGGATTGTGGAGATGTATTACACCACAGGGAGCAATAGGAGACACTCAGCTGCTGGAAGGCAGAAAACCTCCTGGAGCTCTCAGGTGCACAGAGGAGTGCACTTGCTATTAAATTATTTCACAGGGAGAGGCCTATTACCTTTGAAAGCAGATCCTGCTCTTAAAGGGTAGTGCAAAGGGACCATAACCCTCTTTGGGGGAGATGACGTGCCCAGAGGAATTAGTCCCAGGGCTTCCGAGTGACCAAGGACTACCACAATAATAGGTACTTGTGTGAAGTACGTTTGATGGGCAGTTTCCCATCCTGGGGAAACCAGTTTCTGGCCCAAAGATCTCAGTAGTTCAGAAGTTCAGCAAAGAAGTGCCCAGTTGCACTGCTAACTTGTAAGAGATTTACAAACAGAGCCCAGTGAGACATTTGCTCAGAGAATGCCACCCAGAAATGCCCTTGGGAGTAAACTGATTGAATACCATTTGGATTTACTGACTCCTGAATTTCAGGATAGTCCCCAAATCTACATTGTTAGATGCTAAGTTTGCATTTTGAAGATTCAGATATTCCCTTGGTTAACCTCCCTAGGTAGATTAAACCAGATAAAATAGTTTAGACAAAAAACTAAACCACAGTGATAAGTCTGCAGCAATAGCACAGTTTTGTGTTTCAGCCCTCCTAGCTCCTGCAACTCTGACATGCAGGAGGTTTTCTTCAAGAAAAGCTTGACTTTGTTTTTGTTTTTGTTTTGCT
>VWZY01002376.1:613948-634697 GCA_013399075.1 Chloroceryle aenea
AAAAAAAAAGGAAGGGTACCTTTCCTGCAAAAATAGTATTTTTAAAATTTTTGTGTGTGAATATTGATATTTGTTTGACTTTTCATACCTGAGTTTGGATGTATATTACCATTAGAGTTGTAGCAAAAACATATATAACCACTACATACTACATGAAACACCCATATACAGTGGAAAACACTTCTTATTCCCACATTTGAAGCTAACAACTGCTGAGAGCAGAATAACTTCCAAAGATAATAAATCATCATAACCTACATCATATTAATTAGGGCCCACTTCACAGTTAGACTATGCCTGAATTGCAAACAGGGTGCAGCTAGCTACTCTGGCAAAACCACAGAAACACAGACGTCACATACTTTACTGCATCACAGAACAGTCATCAAATTTTGACAATGAAGGCCCAGCTTTCACAAGCCTTCCGAGTACTACTAGCCAAGCTAGTTAAAGTTTTTAGGTAAGCAATTAGAACTTGAAGCACCATTTCAAAGATCTGTTCAGTTCCACAGTACAGCCAAGAGGGTCAGATGCCATTCAGTGAACTTGCCAAGACAGACAAGGCAGAAAGATCAGAAGTCCTTAGGAGCCTTATGATAGCTTCTTGTGCAAGGCATGCACAAAAGTGTCAACACATCTGGGAAAAAAAAAAAAAAAAGAAAAGAAAAAGAAAAAAATCTCTTCTTGCTGGTCTTGTTCTGGAGGCATATGAGGAGCTCACGGCTCTCTGGTCTTCATTAACCTGCAGTAAGTTTTCCCCCCTCTTCCATTCTCAGCATTTGGCCCTAGATGGGTTTCCAATTCTTTCAGAAAGGCAAGAAAGGCTAGCAAGAATTAATATGTTTTTTTTTTTTTTTCTCAAAATAAAGAAGAATAAATAAACAAAATTGTGTTATCTTCTGTCTGGGAGGTCGGTGGGCCCAAAACTGTATGAAGCTGACACACTTCACAAACCCTACAATTAAGTGAACCATATTGAGCTGCTTAAGTTTAATACATGAAACAGCAGAAGGAAAAATGACTGTTCAACTTCATTAGCTGCGACAGTACAGAAATGTACACGTTCCCTATACTAGCATCAGGTGAACATGCCCTTAGTTTTCAGGTTTCAGCTTTCCACATTCGTTTTTCAATTGCTGTTTCCTAGAGAATGAGAGTGATGTTGAAGATCTGTAGTGGATAAACTCACTATACAGGAGCTGCAAGGATTTAAGGATCTACCCAACCACTCTCTGCCAGAGGTCTGAATCACATTGTCCTGAATATTGAGGAAGCTCCGTGATACCTCTCCCACACCAAACACAAAATGGCGGTGTGAATTTAGAGAATCAGAGACCAGGTACGCCATTTAAAAACCGAGCACACCGGCTAGCAACTGCAATAAGTTAATAGCATTTCTTGTTTGAAGGTATATCTGTTTCCTTGCATCACCTCCAACAGCATGCACCAAATTCCCTCATTCTAACACAAAACCATCATTTCCAGTCAGCTTTTATATGGCCCCAAAGTGCTGGCTGGCTTTGCTGGATCAGAATGTCCCTGTTTATGACAAAAACCCCTCCTCCTTAACTCTGAAAGGAAGAAAGAGTCTCAACAATATTCCCAGTATTTGGATTCAATGCTTTTGAACACCTTATCTCTACAACTGTTTTGCAGGAATAGATATTTTCCTCAGCACCTCTCCTGAAGTTCCCTGGGTCTTATCAGGTGCTTCCCACTTCCCCCCCATCCAAATGGGAACTGTGTTCTACTCTATATAAAACCAGCTCTGCAGAGACAGATAAAAAATGTCACCTTAGGCATCTGAATTAATAGTTTGGTTATGTACTCTGTTAAGTCTTTACTATAGATAGCATAGCACTAAAGAATTGTCTGTCTAGCACAGCTAACATTTAAAAAAGTTGCCAACGTCCCTTTGAGATCTCACTAAATTATCCAGATTTAAAAACCAAAACCAACAAAAACAATATTTTTTTTTTCTTTATGCAGCTTTCCTCAGTACCACTGGAAATATAAAATGGTGGGAAAAGTTGGCAGGAGTAAATACTTCCCTGAAGTTTCTAAAGCTGCAATTAATGTTAATGAAGTTGTACCTTAAGTGGTAAGAAGATACAGTACAAATTGGTTAAGTAAGAAAAATGATCAGCCATTGTGCTCTTCCAGTATAGTACATCAGGGTATTGCCACTGTAAAGCTATCTTTATTTTAAACCATTAAATAAAACAATATAAATCTTCAAGCAGGTGTTTCTTGTTGTGGGAGTATTGGAAGTTGTAATGCAAACAACCTAATTTTAGCATCTATGTAGAGTGAGAAGTAAATTTACTGATCACTGATGCATTGAGCACAGGGAGGACACAATCAGCGGGAGCTTCCAGCAAGATTATCCTATTAAAGCAGGAAGACTTCATGTGGCTGCTAAGGAAGTAGTTGAAAGCAGGTGATGGAAGCAGGGGTTTGCAGGGTAAGCTTGGGCCCACTGTACATGTTAAGTTGTTGTTTTCTGCTCAGCTAAGCAGCAGAGAATTGATATGTTAGCAATGAAGTGCAATGACAATTAAATTGTAACTGACCTACATGTTGCCATCATTATGCTTTCTCTTTTTTACTGCTTTCCCTCTTATTTAATCACACAGTATGGGGTTTTTATTAGGCTGTAATGTTAAAATCTTCATCCATTTAGCCATAAATGTTTGACTGAATATCTATCAGACATCCTTGCACTATACAAACAAAACCATTTTGCTGAATCATTGTTGACTTGTTTGTGGCCTAATTTAATGAGTGTAATAACTTACATTACTATCCAGTTAACATTTAGGAGCCCAGAAAAGACCTGCTAGCATGCAGCAGACTACTGTATACATTTCTATTCATATCACTCTTCTTTGCAGTAAATTTTATACAATAATATGCCCTTCTTGCAACACTGGCTTTGCTTTTACTCAGCCCAGGTTGAGTGCTCCACAGCCAGGCTGCAATGCTAAAAAACAAGGGCCTCAAAATTTCAGTGCAGTTTCACCTAAGTACCCAGCAGCTACTTACACTGCCATCAAAATACCAAGCACAAGAAGCCTCTGTACCTACTTGTTACATCATTCTCATGTAGGAAGCTCTATTACTGAGAAAGAAAATACCAAAATAATTACTAATATGCAAGTAGAATAAGGTTTCTAAATGAAATATTAAACTAGAGAAAGCTAAACCTGCTTTGCCAGGCCTTAGTTCAGATTAGTCAAAACAAATATTGCTGCTTTACAATCACAAGGGCAAAACCCTGGTATTTAGGGCTGGGCCTGCATAACAAAAAATATTTGGATGTCCATGAGCCCTGGGGAGCCCTCAATAGGAGCATGTTCAAGATGTGGGATGCTATGAATCCATCGAACACCAGCAGTTTTGAGGCATCTTCATTTTTACTCTATTATCTTGAAAAAAATCCTTCCTGTCACTACCTACACTTTAAGCATTCATTCAGCATCTGACAGTCCTGCAGATCAATTAAGTAACAAAATTAAGTCTCCATATTCATACGCTAATTTAACACATACTTGTCAAGACATACATTTTCTTGCTTGCAAGGCCATAACTTAAACACAAATACATATGGAAAGGGACAATTTGTGAAGTACAAAAGTTGAAATTTTCCATTTCCCACAGAGAAGAAAAAAAAATAAATTTCAGTGTACCAAAGGGATAGCAGTGAGTATTTTTTATAGCAGACATCCTTTGCTAATTGCATTGAATCAAGACACAAGGTGGAATCACCACAAAGTCTCTACTCTGTAAAAGTTATGCTGTACCTGGGTAAAGCATGAAGAACAGAAGAGTCTCAGTCGCCCCCTAGACACATCCAACCAACATACTATCTTTTGTCCACAGGAAAAGGCAAGCCCGGAACACATTACAACAGATGGGAAAGGATCACCTTGACTCACATTAGTGCAAGCCTGGCCATGGCCTCGAACCACTCACTACCTCCACAAAGACGCATTTAGGTTTTTGAAGGAAAGGATCAGTCTTTACTCTCTCTATATTTATTTTTAAAGCATATTCACTGAAACTTTACAAATCAATTTTGCTGCCTGTTATCTCACCAGCCAAAACTACTGTAAAGCTTCTACCCCCACATCCTCCCCATCTCTGCCTATAACACCAGATGAACTGAAAAAGGGGCAGGAAAAACACCTTTTTAAGGGAATTAATACAGCACAAGTGTCTTAAGGAATGGCAAATAAAAGCAAAACACTATTCCATAACCTATAATGCCTGAGCATTGGGGTGGGGAACACAACAAGGAATCATTACTTCATTTCCCAAGTTAAAAAACACAATTAATGTTGTTGTAAATCTGCCCAAGCTGTGTGCACCAGAGCTTGTGGAATGCTTCATCCACTGGGCATCTCAATCATGAAACTTGTTGTGCACTAACTTTAATAAATAAGCAATGAAACCTCATTAGTAATAGTTTTCAAATCAGTGTTTGCTACCTTTGCCACTGATAGCACTGCATATGGAAACAAAGCCGGATCAGAAAACAACTCACAGCCATTTAGCACAATACACTCACATGGGTATTAAAACAAGGCTTTCCCAAGTTCTTCTTTAATCTCCTATATGCCTTGTGCTCAAATTACTCAGAAATGCATCTTTTACAGGCTCCTTCTCAATATTAGATGGCACAGTTAGATGAGATACTTGTACTCATCACAGGATGGATATAGAGTGATAAAATAGTCTATCATACAGAAAATTAGTAGAGTATAATATACACTGGAAGAAATTTTTTTCAGAGGAAAGCAGATTTGGGGGCGGGAGGGGGTGTGCGGCGGCAAGCTAATTCCTCATAGCCAATGTTTAATTTCAGATTTTATTTCCTTTATTTCATCCCTTCTTTTAGTTCTAGATCCCAACATGACAATCCAGAGCTTCCTGAAAAAACATATTCTGAGGTAGGTGGGAAAAAAAAAAAAGTTGCAGCGCTTTTAAGGTCAGATTTATTACCTCCTCATTGCAAAGTTTAGTATCAGGGGAGGTAAAGATAATGAGCTACAATCTGGTTGGGAATGCCACTTCATTTGTGCAGCATCCACTGATCTGAGCAGAAACCAAAGGCAGACTTCTCAGACAGCAGGGATCATGCCTACGTGCACAAGTTCCTTCAGCACCGTCCAGCAACAACTGCAATGGTATTTTTCTAATGCATGTCTCAATTCTGTAAAGCACTTACATTTGGAAAAGTCTGTAACAGGACTTATTGGCTACAAAGCTCAGTGGTTGACTTTGCAATTTAAAAATCTCTATTAAGCACCAAAACTCCCACGAGACGTTGCGCATGTGAATGTGGTAATGCTGCAGTGGCAGTAACCCCACAGAGAGCTCCCCAGTTCACAGCTGTTCCAAGCCACCATCTGACCAACCTCTGTGTGAAAGGACTGAGCACAAAGATTTTAAGTACTTTTTGTCAGGGTGCTTTCTTAATTGTTGCAGTCTTGAAACTCTTTATACGGCAGTGATGTGGAGTTGCTGGGGAAGTGAACTATACAGTTCAAATTGCATTATCACCCTGAGTTCAGAGCTGGCAGTGAAATTGTATGGAAGTAGACAATGACAGGTTCAGACAGAACTGTGAAGGGCGAACCACCAAAGAGGTGGTCTGGTAAAAGGAGAAATGAGCTGGAACTACTAGATACAACAACTCCATGTAGGTCATTTGCTTTTCTCTTGAATTCACATAAGTACAATTACTTTTTCTACATTATATATATCATGATGAAAACATGCAGCATAATACTGACTATTTTCAAGTGCAGGGGCACTTCCTGACTGTAGCTGTTCCTTGTGAGGTGTAAACGCACACAGAGTATTGCTAGCACCAGTAGTCAGTGCAAAGCGCTGCTGCACCCGATGTAAGAGGCTTCCTGAAAAGCATAAACACATCAGGTAGAATGAGATGCCAGTACGCTATACAGAGGCCAAAGCTCCAGTAATTATTCAAACTAAAAAGAATTCATACAGGATTTCAACTGTTTCTCTGGAAAGCATCGCATAAGCATGTCAAATGCAGTCATTTTACAATAAGGCGATCAAAGGTATTAAACAAGAAAAAAAAAAATTCTATTGAACATCTAGGACACCTTTCTCTTTCACATTCAGGGTTTACGCTTCACCAGAATGACAACATTAAATAGCAACTCAACTATTTTTAAGGCCCTGAAAGGAAGTTGTAGTCAGGTGGGAGTCGGGCTCTTCTCCCCGACATCTAGTGACAGGACGAGAGGCCACGGCCTGAAGCTGCACTAGGTTGGATCTTAGGAAGCACTTCCTCACAGAAAGGGTGATAGAACACTAGAATAGACTGCCCAGGGAAGTGGTGGAGTTGCCATCCCTGGAGGTGTTTAAGGAAATATTGGATGTGATGCTTAGTGGCATGATCTAGCTGATGTCATGGTGTTGCGTCATAGGCTGGACTTGATGATCTTGGAGGTCTACTCCAGCCTCAGTAATTCTGTGATCAGTGTCAGTTATACACTGATATCATGATTATTTCAAGTTGGAAATAGCCACATAGCTGCTAAAAAAAAAAATAAAATAAAAAATCACATATATATGAATCACCGAGACTTAGAGACAAGTAGCAGCATCCTGTAAAAAGATGCTCCTTCACTTAATCTGTTATGCCAAAGAGTTAAAAATCAGAGACTGTCAGAGAGACTGTACATATCTCTTGAAACATCTCAAAACAAATCCAGAAAAATGTACTAATTCCATCCTTATTTTGCAATATTTAATTTAGGATAAATGAACATGTGTGGATTTTACATTTTGTAAGCATTTTACCTGAATTTCTGTATTCTTAGTGAATGTAATGAACTTCCAGTAAAATTTCTTTAAAATATAAATGTGAAATAGACAATATTCAATGATCATATATATAAATATCCAATATTTGATGATTATTTATAATTAGGCCATACATTTTTATCATAAACTGAAGGGCTATGGTTTTAGTTTGTTTGGGTTGTTTTTGTCTTTGGTTTGGTTTTGGTTTTGGGAGGGGTGGGGTGGCTGTGGGCTGTGGGGGGTTGGGGTTTTTTTAGGGTTGGTTTGGTGTTTTTTTTTTAAAGTCTGTAGCATGAAATGCACTTTGGGTTTATTGATAATATAAAATTGGTCTATGAAAGTCACACAACAAATCATTTAGTTGTGGGAAAGGTTTTTGGAAAGATACCTGAATTCAATGTATAGTTCTATTTAGTTTTTAAAACCTTTAAACATCTCTATAATAGCAAAATGTGTAACTTGTCAAAGAAGGGTGTATTTTAAAGCATTACCAGGGCCATGATTATTAGTTTTCTTTTAAATGGATAACTGCACACACCATGTGGCCTTGCAAGTCAGGCTGAAGATTTCTATTATTAAATCCTGCAACCTTAAATATTTTATGTTTTTTTTTCCATTGGTATTTCTGACTCTCCTGATATGTGTAGGACTGAAAAAAATGAGTCTGGTAGTAAAGATTCTGATGCAACAAGCCTCTGACTCAAAAGTTCTCTGCTTTTCCTTCTCACTTTCTTTATTACCCTCTCAACGTGGCATAGCAAGTATGACCCGTATATGTTGAGCACATGAAAATCTGAGGCATGTTACTAATCCTAACACTGACAGTTTGGCACTTCTTACTCAACTCCACATGCCCAAATTAACACACCGAAAGGCAAAAGCAGCAGCCAGCTCTGTAGCTCAGCTATCAGGTTTTGCATCTGAGTCACCAGAAATATGCAAGACAAACTGGAGAAATGAGTCATTTTAGCAACTTGCCTTGGAGCAGGCACAGTCTAACAGGAAACAGCATGCTGTGTGCCCTTGGAAAAACAGTGGCAACTCAAGATAACTTGCAGGCTATGGCTCAGACAACTAAAAAAACCAGAATTCCCCAATGTGCAGGACTCAGCCCCATGGAATCCAGCAGGAAATGAAGGTAATATTCATAATAGAATATATTTTTCCGCAACTTCCTCAACAAAGGATCTGCAATATCTCAAAAAAACCCTCACATTACTTTTGAAAACTTCAGTCACTGCTGCTCATTACACTGCTGTTCATGGTTTATGGAAAGCACTGGGTGGAAAACTGAGGCAAGACAAACAGGGAGCTACCTTGCAACCTGGGGAAAGATATAAATGCTTTTATGCTGGATGAATGTACATAAGCTGAATTAAGTTAATCCTCAAGGTTTAAAAAATGAACAGTCTTTGCAGTCACATCATCCTGAGAACAGAATGTGAACTCCAAATGCACACAAGTCCCTCCCTCACCCCACTCCACCACTGCCCCACCATGCTGTGGTGAGCCAGGTTATGCCCAATTTAAAACATTACAATTTCATCCTCTCTAGTTAAGCACCACTATGTTAAATTCAAGTATCTCACACACGTCTTCCTGTTGGCAATTCAGAACTCATCACTAGCATGCATTTTTCACAATTCTCTGTATGTTTTCTAGTAACACGTCTGCTCCAGAACACACATCCCTCCCAGAATCAGAGAATGTCATCTAAACCATTTAATTACCAAACCCTCCATTTTGACAATATTGCACTTCTTCTACTATCAACTTATCTGTGAAGTGGCTTCAGACTGATATTACAGGTTTTTTTAAACCTTAGATCCTTCAAAATATATTTTATGATGGTTGGACAAGACAGGTTTTGAATTAACTGCAATTCTCTTGTTAGGACAGCAAAACCGTTCAAGTGAAACCTATCTATGCTGTGAATCCAAATGAATATGTACAATTTCCAAAGTGTTGCTCCCTTCCTTCAGTGAAAATTCTTTCCTAACTCTACAAATTTGCTTTAATTATTTGATCATAGTTTGGCTGAAATTCACAAAGTATTAAGTTGTTAGTTGTTACTTAACATTCCTTATAAATTGCATTTATTAATTTCAGGAAGGAGACTTGCCATTGCTACAATAGTTTAAATTAGTACCACATGGCTACAGGCTGTCACTAAATGACTCTTTGGGGCAAAAATCAGTTCTTTAAAGATCTTTAAATGACACTAGAGATAAGCTAACCAAATTTTTGTCCAGGAAGTTATCATTTATCAAAAATGTAATAAACCATGGACAAAATATTCATTGTAAGCAGCATATAATGTGGTCCATGAAATGACATTTTAGCATCTCTCACTATGGTCAGACTAAAGTTTGCTGACATCGCAGGGTAATGCTCCATTGATATTTAACAGTTCCCATCTACATGGTACTTTGCAATACTGTAACTTTATACACTGCAGTCCATTCTCTCACTTGCACTAAATAAGTCAACTTTGACATACAACACTGCTCCATTTTCTTTGCTTAATTTTAATGCTGTAGTTGTTTTGTCTTCCCAGTATTATTAACTTTGGAAGCGGGGGTGGGGGGCAGGGATTAAAAAAATCATCACTTCCCAGTTCTCCTTGCACCTCTTGGACACACACACACACACACCCTTGTGATAAGCCTCAGCATGCTTCTCCTGAAGACAAGGAAAATTATGGTCACTGCTGGTAATCATCAGGCAGTACCAGTTGGAGACTCTTTAACCTTGATGTAGTACAGACAAGAATACATGAGCACCTCCTATAGGAAAATCTGGATGAACACCACATATAAAATAACAAAATAATAGATTCATCTTCCTGCAGCTAAAGATAAATATTAAATAATCCTATCTGCTGCTGGCTGAAAATTAATTTCTTCTAAGGCAAATAGTGTAATACGTACATGCGTTTCAATTCCCATTTGGCAAAAAGCCTATTTTCAGTATGCAATACATAGACTTTTGAAATACTCAAACTGCGTTCATCACAGACACACTTAAACAAATACAATTTTCTTCCTTTGGGTACCAATTCACTCTGGTCTAACAAAAAAAAAAAAATTAAAAGAAAAAAAATATAAAAGCATCAGCTTTCCCACCAAAACCAGATAGCCAGACTAAAAGCAAAGCTTTTTTTTTTAACCTTCCCTTTTCTTCATTGCAATATGGGTAATAGCGGACATCAGAAAGACCAAGTAGCCACAGGTGTACATCTAGATAATGCTATACAACTATATTTGAGAGCTAGCTCTGAGGAAGCTACTCCAAGTGCCAGGTACAGTCTAGTCATAGTACCACAACACACCTTAACCTAAGTTTTGCTTCTGGTAGCAAGGCTAGTTTGTTCAGCGTAAGGTCAGATATCTTTGCACAGAAATCTGTTATGCCATCTAGACCTAATTAAAAGGCTAGATTTACAGAGATATCAGACAGATTTGTCATGTGCCTTTATGTACTTATACCTAAAATATTTAATTAGTGCAGAAAACTCCTCCAGGACAGTTATGTTAGGCATCCAAATACCTCTGCAAAACAGGGCCAAAGCTGACTATACATTTTTGCAGCCCTGTGTACTTGATGCAAGATGTTTATATTTAAAGATTGATTAAGCCATCCATGCATCACTCCTGATTAATTAATCACTTGAGGAAGGATGGGTGGGCAAACACAGCGTGCCTTGAACCAGAACTCCAAGACCTCTCTCTCAGTCTTGGCTTGGATACAAATGTTTCCAAAGTCCCGGTGCCTTTGTTGCTTCCCCTGCTGCTATGTGCTCATAAAATGCCCCTCTGTGAGAATGGCTTCACTGTACACTAATCATCTTCTGCTTCTGTACTAGCGTGCATGACTTTTCAGGTGAAGTATTTTGACAGAAATCTTGAGGTGGCATGACAAGTTACAGTAGAGTCAGCTTCCTAGAAATACACATTCTTCTCTACCCGTTCCCCACCAAAATCCTCTTCTTGTGTTGCAGAAAGAGCATCTAATTGTCTCTGATGGGAAGTTTGTGGCACAGAATTTTTTCTCTGAAAACTTTTTGAGATAACTTCATCTCTATATCTTACTCAAGAACTATTCTGTAGCATATAAACTAGCTGCTCTGATGCGAAATATTACACCTAGCTACCATGGTGACTGATGCTGAAAAAATATCCCAGTCAGCCATCCTGACTGGTCAGTAAATATATGGGTGCATTATACCTGGACTGAAGTCTGGGGCTTTTTGTTTGTTTGTTTGGTTGTTTTTTTTGTTTGCTTGTTGTTGTTTTTTTTGGTTTTTTTTTAGCTTTGTTTTGTTTAAAAAAAAAAGAAGAAAAGGCAAAAAGTATGCATAAACTCAACATTATGAAACTATTGGTCTCATATGTCTGGTATGGCAACTATATCTGGTACAGTTATGTATGCAAGGAGATGACATATAGGTTGTAGAGGTAAGGAGAAGAAGGGATCGAGTTATTAGCAAACTGAACATGATAGAAGGCATTTGTTGCTACTACTGAAATGTGTATCCAAACATTCTGTGAAGTCTAATGTGATCTTAGGTTTCCTGCTGCCTTTGAAACTAGTGGTCTGATACTCTCAAGGGTGGGCATAACCAGCTAGAACATTTTGATAAGATGAAAATTTCATGGAACTGAAATATTTCAAATACTGGTTTCAAAGAATTTCTCTCAAGGTCTGAAAGAGAGAGAGAGCATACTCACTGGAAAAAAACAACCACCTGTATCCTAGTGGTTTGTGCACTTGGATGTTGGAGCTCTAGATTCAAATCCGTTGGACCAAGCAATCTGGAATTACTTCAATTGCACTTGAAGCCAACAACAGGCTAGCAAGGCTGCTAGCAAAGAACAAAGTCAAAAGATATAACGTTCAGACATTAATAAATAAACAGAGAAAACACACTTACTTTCCAGTGTTGTAGGATGCTCTTCATTGCAACTCTGAAAACTTGAAGACACAAAGTTTGCCCATTTGTCCAGTAGCAAAGATCTTGGGTTACAAAAGGTACCGGTACAGACCATTTCAGAGAAAGGCTGGTTTACAAAGGATCTAAAACTACTGAAACATGGGTAACAAGGGTTTCACTTCCTAATAATCTTGCTTTGGAGAAACAGAAATTAATTTTCCTCCGATACAATTTTCAGGTTACGAGTCCTAACAAAGAGTATTGTTATTGTAGGCCTAATAGAATCAAATTAGTAAGGAGAAAAAGGTATTAGCATCACTAGGGTGCGTTGCCACAAGTCCTAGCTCCACAGTACAAGAACTGAAGTTCAGAAAGAATGCTTGGTGGCTGGGACAGCTGCAAAATATTGTCAGGTCTTGTTTTCCAGCTAACCTGCAAGGCCAGACCTTGAAGTACGTACGTACACGGGGTTGGGGCATTCTACAGATGTCTACAAACCTAAACAGTCATTTAAAAAGTGTAACAAGCAATTTAGCTTTTGACATATGCTGTGATCACAGAGAATGGCAGATCTCTAAAATGCCCCTTTCAACACACAGAGTTGCCACTGCAACTCTCTGAGCCTGGCACCACGAAGCACCACAGCCAGGATCCCTGCAATGGGTCAAACTGGAATTGTGATAGCAAGATCTTGAAAATAGCCTATGATTCCCTGATAAATTAACGGTCTTTATTAAAAATTACTTTTCAATCACTCACATTTCTTTGCATCCAGATATAAACATTGCTGAGATTTTTCAAGGTCAGTTGTGCACATGGATGTCCTTTTCTCATATTTCAAAAAACACTCAAACTACTACTTCTATTTTTGTCTTTGGGCTTAGAGCAAAGCTGCCCTTTGAAAGGTGGGTCACACTTCCCAATGACAGTCATTAGCAGGCATGCCCAGGATTTTGATTTTAGCATATTTGTATGGAAATCATCCTTTTGTTGTCATTTTACTCCTTACAGATCATTTCAATATCAGGCTCATAAACCTGGGTGATTCTAGAAAACAATAAATAAAGATGCACTTCTGCAAAAAAATGCTGTGCGCCAAAAGAAATGCTGCTATTACCCTGTGTTCTCCAAGAGCTATGGGTCGGCGCCGGGCAGGCTTCCCACCTATTTCTCCTTTTGTAGCAATCGTCTTTTTACAATTTCAAATTTTATACTTTTTCTAATATATTATATGTTACCTCCCATGTATTTAAACTCTACTTAAAAGCATGCTAAGAACTGGTAATTCTTTAATGGTTGTTCACTTACAAGCGATTGTGGGTCATTACACAATCATTTAAAGGGCATTAATGAGAACCATTTAATGGTTTTAGTAGAATATCATTGTAAGGGACAGAGGAAAAGTTACTGGCTGTAAATTTTTATGACCATTTCTTACAAAACGTATTACTTTAAAGATTTATGTATATAACAATGAGTACAATAAAAGCCATGCTAAAAATAATTTGAAACCAAAGTAATGCATATAGATAAGGTCCTACTTGCTGCAGTTTTGCATGCAGTCAGGGAGATTTTTCTTTTCTTCTAGATACCTTACAACTTGCAGTACAGCTTCAGATCTCCTTTATGAAAAGTCACAGCAAAAAAAAAAAACAACCAACCTGCTCAGGTCTACATTTTAACAGAGCATAAATTGTCCTTTACATTCTATATTTTATTTCTACTTTTCACTCATTGTTTTGCATATAAAGTCTATTTTTTCAGTTGTTCCTCAGATACAGCACAATAAGACAGCTTTTAAACAGAATGTAAGGAGAATTACTTTTATAAAGCATCTTGAACTGTACATTTGATTGTCTTTTTATAAATGGAAAATAAAGGACAACTCTGCATGCCAAAATTAAAAGGTTGACTGTTTCCCCACAGGGAAATTCTTTATTACTATACTAGACCAGAGCATACCTTCAAAACTATAGAAACTTATTTTGAAAACTATTCATATGGACGCATTAACCTTATTAAAGTGCCTTAATAACAAAACAGTCATCATATTATTCCTGGTTTTGTCCATTTGTGATTCGCATGGAATACATAATGAGGAAGACAATGCCCTTTTTCCCCCAGTATTCTTGCATAAGTAGGAGAATATTTCTAATTAAAAGGCAGAGTTAGTACAGCACATGAATTGAACAGAACCATATCTCTAGAAATGCTGATATTTTTACTGTTTGCATTAAGTAAAGACTGTATTTCTCTCTGAATCTGGCCCAATACCCATTACCAATAAGATTAAGATTTAAGATAACATGGTCAAAAGATGGTGAATTATAACTTTTAATTAAAATGTAGAAAATAGTTTCTTTAAAATAAACATGGTAATACATTCAAGATCATTAATTTTTAACGTAATGAACAACAAAACCAACCTGAATATTTTAAAGTGGGACACTGTAATGCCAAGGAAAGGGAGATTTTTTTCAAAACTTCTTGATGAAATGAAAGCAAGCAACGCTGTTAATCTGCAGCTATTTTGTCTTCAGAAAACCTACTGCCCTTTCTTTTAGCCTTAAACTACCTTTCCAAGATTCAGATCAAATTCTAATTGTGATGATATAAATATCAGGTTGAGCAACTCAGTGGAGTAGGGTGGGGAAGGCAGGTGTGCCGAGGGCAGTTATTACTACTATGTTTACCCCACTTGCAGTTTTACTGCTTTGTTCCTATTTTGAAATGACTAATGAAATTCAGAAGCTATACTAGCCTAATTTTTTCTGTGTTTGAAATTGCATACAATGAAATGCTAACACTGATTAATATTATGTGAAATGGTGGCAGCCTCACATTTGCTACAGATAAACATTCTATTGAGTTCTCAGTAACTCTTATTGCTGTGCATCCTTTATTTAGTTGCCAGAATTCTACTTAATACAAGAGAAGAATGTAATTGATTTTATTTAAATATTGTACAATATTGTGAGGAAAGCATAGGGCCCATGGAAGCTGAGAACTGAAGTCATAAGACAGATGAGAGGAATACAGTCAAAACTCCCTTGCAATTTAGAGAGCAGAAGACACATGTATACATCCCAGCCTCTACCTGCCGTGTTATTCTGTTTCTTGAACTCTTGTGAACAAAAATCATCACCCATACCTGACTGGGTCATGGCCATAATATAAAGAGTAATGGGACTAGGATGAAATCAAATCCACTTTTACTTGCAACCTGAACTGGGATTTAAACCCTGAATTTCTGAAAACAAAACAAAACAAAAAAAGCAATATACTAAAATCAGCGGTCGTCTTCATTCCCTGATTTCGTGATCCTGCTCGTTATTTGCATTTTTCAACTCAGGTTTTATTTTTCACTGGATATTAATCACTGCTAACTACATTTTCCCATAACAATTCCTCACCTCATCATAAAACAGCACCTGCACTCAGACCACAAAATTAAGAGATTCATAAAAATCAAGGAATGAAATGGCACATTGGTTTAGTGTGTCAGTCTTTCACCTCTAGGAATATAGGACTGTGGAAGAAAAAAGAAAATTTAAAAAAAAGGAGAGAGAACAAGAAGCAGAAATTTAAAGAATAACAGGAACACATAGGGGAAAAGAGGATGAGAAAATAATATGAAGATGTGTGAATGTAACTGAAAAAGGAAAAGAGAAAAAACAAAATTTTGGTAGATGAAAGATTAAGAATTACATGAAATTATTTTCTTTATACACTTCCACACATGGCATATGCTGTAGCACACACTAAAATGAAGAGAAAGGTTAAGGCAAAGTATTGAAATTGTTCATTTTTTTCCTACAGCCCCACTTAAAAAAAAAAAAGGAAATTAAATGCCATAAATATATTCAAACAATAAAGATTTGATTTACAGTAAGAAAAGCAAATAAATTGTAAGTAACGATTTGGGGTTGTAAAGGTCTCTGAACACTATGTGATTTTTACTCATCATACGTTGTAGTATCTAGATTCACTGTGGTAGATTCAGAATACAGATTCTACTTCATTTTTTTTTAAGCTATTTTGTTCATATTGAGCTTCCTCCCTCTCCTTAATCAAATAAAAATGTGCACTGCACAGGCACCTTTGTAATTACAATTTTGTGAGCACACGAATTGCAAAACAATATGGTATTTTGCAGTTATTGACTTCACACACACAAGTGATTCTTCTTCAGAGCTTTTTGAATTTAATAATGTTTACTGATAATCCTTTGGCTACTCATATAAATAAATATGTCTGCAACTGATCCTGAGGTGGGTAGTAGCCTAAAAAATGTTATATTCTGGTATGCAATGAAAAGGAGAAGCTGTTTATGTGTGAACTACACCTTACCTTAAAAATATCTTTATTCAGTGGGAAAATTCCTGCTTTTCGTGTGTATATATGTGGATATACATAGCTTTAATCCAGTACCTTATCCCTAAAATTGTTTTAAAAAGCCATTACATTCAAAAAAATTGTCTAAATTCAGAGTTTTCTCAGTCTACAGAAACAGTTAACTGAGAAGGGATGGAAAATGAAAAAAGTATGGAATTCAAAGATAATTAATTTCCATTATATTTTCAAGGTATCAAAAGTTAAAAATACCTGTCAATGACAGAAAAATGAAAAGCAGGCATTGTGGATCCATTTAGTTTCATGCTATCTTAAATGCAGATGCAGCCAGTGTCTTGGAAAACTGATTTCGGATAAATGGTGACTTGGAGACTGTCACTGTAAAACTGTAGGTGCACATTCAAACCCAGTCAGACCAATGCACGTGGCCGAGACGTGACATGGAAAAGTAGCTGTATGTGCTGGATGACGAGCATTATCTGAGAGTTGCTTTGGGGGCGTACCGTTGCTTGAGAAGTAGAGTGCAGCTACAAACCAAACATATCAGTCCTTATGCTGCAGGAAAAGCCTTTGACTTTTTCCTCCCATTTCCTAAATTGGCAACAGCACCTTTCAGTATCAACTGAAAAGACACTTGAATCAATCTACCACTGCACAGCTCATGCAGCTGACTACAGGACAGCAGGGTTTGTAGCCCTGCTCTGCCAGGTTAAGAAAGGGGGCAATTCTGTATGATGACAACTTAATTTCTCTATCATGCTGTAGATTTCAGATGTGCAAATATCCTGCTAAGTAATGTATTTTTCTGCAGATAACACACAACTTGAGCTTTTAAAATCTCATCTACAGAGTCACTGAAAGACAGAAAGGACCTTTACTCCACCCAAGAAGATTCAGAGATATTACAGCAGGGCATTCTGCTGATCAACAAAAACTATTTTAAGATACAACAGCAATGAAAGACATTTAGAAGTGGCTTATTAAACACGATTATATTATAGACTGCAGAATTTCCATGGTGGGAAACTCATTAATACATGGATAGACATCCTACCACACACTGGGGTCCGGGCACTCTCTAGCTTCTGGGTGTTACTAAAATATGGAATAGCCATTGCAGTACCTGGAGGCACAAGTTACCTTCACTGTTCTGGTTACTAACTTCTTTGGAGGGGAATAAAAAAAAAAGCCAAACAAACAAAAACCAATCAACCGACCAAAATAAAAAATGTACTCTTCGGGACATCCCTAAGAAGCTTAAAAGCTAGGAAATTAAGAAGGTGAGAGACCTTGAGTGGTAGTGTACTTCAATAATCCATTAGATATTTGTACAGCATGCATACCTGTAGTGATCAAAATATATATGGGGGCATATAGAGATTAAAACAGGTCTTTGTAAGTGTCTACATGAAAGTCTAGAAGGACTGGTATGAAAGTTCCCTGCATTTTTCTCTTTTTTCCAGGACTATCTGCAGACCGTGCTGGTATACCTCTCTGAAGTTCTGGTGTAACATATCTATACATAAAAAGTCCATTTTGACCTATATTTATCTATATGTGTATAGTTTCATCACACCAGCATGTCAGCTTTCTCTGTGCATTCCTCTACATACTGTGCCTCTGGGCATGTGTACTGTAGAAAAAAAACAAAACACATTTTACAGTAAAACTTTGGTGTTTGTGATCGGGGAAAACCAGTAGGTTTGCTGTATATCACTGCAAGAGACAGACAGTTCAGTAGGCTCTACCTGAGAGTGCAATTATGGTAGAACTGATGTGCTAAATTATTTTTTATGAATCTAGGAGCACATTTTTAGCTAACTATGATGCAAGCAGTGTACTCTGCAAAACAAGCTGGGAAGCAGGAACTCCGCAGCTTCAATACTTGCCCAAGTGCTGAATGACTGACCTCTTTGCTCAAGATTCCCCATGTGCAATCGGAGAATAACACTTACCTACCTCACAGCAAGACTCTTGTAAAAACTGATTAATGTTTGTTGCACAACACTTTGAATTCGTAAGATGTCATTTAAGTGATAAGTATTATTGCCATTATCATCATGTTATCCTGGGTACCACAGATACATAAAGCTGGCTAAGAGCTACTTAATACATTGAAAAAAACACAAAAAATAGCGGGGAAAACATAAAATCCTTTTCATTTTCTTAGAAACACCAAGTACTTGGTGGGGAAAAAAAAAAAAAAAAAAAAAAGTTGACCAACATCTGCTTGCTTACAGATTTCTTTGTTAGGGTCTACATTTTCTGCCACACTCACTCAGACTGGGTAGTGCCTTGTCCCCCAAGTAGCCGCTCCAACTTGGCATCAATGGGATCCATTGTGTAAGAGCAGTGGAACCCGACACACCAGGAGCCAGCTGAAACTGAGATGGTGCATATGTGCAGTTTAATATTTTTTCCTACCTTCACTTCCCGTGAAACCTCATTTCCCTTTTTAATTTTGTTTTCCCTTTCTAGACAGCAAAGGTAAAGTGATCAGCCAATGATGTAATGGGCTAGTTAGAACCATGCTGGAAAGTATAACACATATGATAATAACTATATTTAGTTACACATTTTCAAAATTTATTATATTTCAAAAATCTCTTTATATAACTCCTTCTGTGTCAAATAAACATTACAAACTATTGTGTACATATTCACACTGGTTGGGGGGTGGGGGTAGAGAAGTCTTACATTGTGTTAAAAAAGGATATGATTCTCTCTCTGAGGAGACAGGTCCCTGAAGGTTTATAGCCTTCTAAAAGGCAGGAATTCATAGAAAACTCTGTTAGTTATAACCCTGGGACACATGCATGTCCAGTTCGGATCTTGTCCCCTACCAACCAAGTATGCTCTGAAGAAAACGAAACAGCAACACCAACGACTATGGTTCTCTAGTAATTTTTTCCTCATTAACCTGAGGTTCTGAGGAATCAACTCCAATCAGGAAGATATTTACATCCAGATCAATGGGAAATAAGACTACCTAACACAGACTGTGTTCTGCACATTATTTTAGTGTCCCAAACCTATTAAGTGCTATGAGATTTATACCACGAAGATCATGTACCATGCTATAATTTACATTTAGAAGTTGGCTTGCCACTGCTTACCCTTGGCCTGTTCTTCCATTATATTTTAATTAACAATGTCTATAACCTGTGCTTTCCTATAGAAAAAGAACATGAAAGAGGAGGGTGGAAGGGGAAATAACAATGACAATAACATCAACAATAAATTCATCAATAAATGGCAAAATGTCTGAAAAAAAAAGGCTCGATTAATACTTCTGTGATAATGTGTTAAACACAAAAGACTATCAATGTATGTTTCATATCTTTGACTTCTCAAATAAGCTCCTCAGTGAAAGATCATTGTGGCAGCTTACAGTATGAAACTGCAGAAGGCTCCAGTAAGACTTCCTCTGTTAAACCACCAGTGATACTGAAAAGCACATAAAAAAGTGTAAATATATAGATAGCAGGATATAAATCACAGTGTTTACAAGCACTATTTTCTTTAGTTTTATGTTAAATATAAAATGAAGGATATCTAGGCTCTGTAAACTGAAGGACAAAGTATTATTCCTTAATACATGCTTAAAATACTCCAATTTAGATTACACAAGAGGAGAACTATATGCACAAGAAGCAGCAGTGTATATTTTTGCTTTAATCTAATGTTGGTGAGGCTTTCAAATCAATAGCCAGGAAAGTACCAGTCCCTAGAGCAAACAAGAGCCGAGTACAACTGTAACAGGTAACAGGAGTGCAGGTCATGGTACCAGACTGCAAATGAGCATCAGCCCAAGCAAAATGGATTGCCAGGTCCTGAAAGTACAGGTCAATTTACACTATCATACGTTCAACCACCATCTGCTAACATTTCTGGGAAAAAGGGAGGGGGCAATAAGCAACACAAATTATTAGACATACCATACCCGCAATGAAACCCACCCGAAGCAGATATATTTCTGTTGTGAAACCAGGTTGAGACCAAAAGCACATCTCACATAAGACACATGGGGCATGTGAACATTACATTGACTTGAAATAGAAGATATTGCACTGCACAAGTGGGCACAGGCAATTAAGCATCCAACACAGAGAACTGACATCAGTGGGATACATGTAAACTAGACTGCTACCCCATGAGTTGAATTCAAGACTCCTGCCAATATATAGATTTTTCTTTCAGAGTAATAGGCTACCCAGTGAATCTGAAGGAGCCAGAAAGAAAAAACACGTCAAAGAATGTAAACTACTGAGTCAAACTACCTAAGGTGGATGCAAAAGGTGCTTCTGCTGCACCTTCTCTCTCTCCTTCAAAAGGGCATAATAAAAAGCTGGAGTGGAAGAAGAGTTACGTGTACAAGTTGAGATGAGCTTAAAAGCATGCTGAAAAACAAAGAATGAGCAGAAGCAAGAACAGGAGTGATAGAAAGTTAACACAGGTGGTGTTAAACATACATCACCCTTAGAAGAAAATATGCTTCATGCCCCTCTAGCAATCTGTGTACCAATCACCATCCTTCATTTACTACACATGCACATATCTTTGACCTATATTTTGAGGGCCATTAAGAGTCCAGAATAAGGACACCAAAAAAAAAAAAAA
>VWZY01002376.1:648343-708173 GCA_013399075.1 Chloroceryle aenea
AAATGCATCAACTAAATGTGGATGTGCAATTAAATAACTAATCACAGTTTGGAAAGGCTGAAAATTGCAATTGCATGCTGCAATGGCCAGCCTCGCCCCAGGCATGCCCAGGTGCTTCTGCTTGCTCAGGGACTCTGGCATTGGGTCTTTCCTAATGAAAGACCACCTGGTGAAAGCAGCTGAGCCAACTTGGAATCCAAATTAAACCGGTGTTTTTTTCTTTTACTTTTTCTTTCTTTTTCTTTTTTTCCTTTCTTTTTCTTTTCTTTTTTTCCTTTCATTTTCCTTTTTCCTTCTTTTTTTTTCTAAGGGATCAAAAAGTGTCTCCCAGAAGAACTTTCTAGAACATCAGCTTGGAACAAAATAAATCTTAATGTGATAACTGAATGTATAAAACACATATTCAGTTAAAAACATTTGCCACAATTAAGAACTAAGTGCTTCTTTCCCAACTGTCTCTCCTGAATACCAACATCCTGTTTAACTTCACTGCAAACCCACCCTGAACAAAAAAAGCACAATAATTTAGCTAGTGAACATTTGTGGAAGTCGACAGAACACCAAATTAATTCTGATCTCATTTACCCTATGTTAAATAGAAATATTGCATGAGCTGTCAACTTTCTTTCTTAAAGAGCTTGCTTTCTATTCCAATTTTATCCTGTCAGCAAGTACAAACAGTGCATTGAGATGTTTGGAGATCTTATCTCATGACATCAAACAAATAGACTTTTAAGTCAGAACAGACCATTATTTTTATCTAATTTGATTCCAAACCGTATTTTCCTCATCACTGGGACCAGGGTTTCCCCCCTGTTTCTCACCTGCTTTGCTGGATTGTTCCTGCTTTACATAATACTATTGGAAATTTTCCCATCAAAAGCATCAAAAAAGTGCTGCTAAATAATTCAAAAAAACTTGTTTGCAAAAATCTAACCTTTCAAAATCTAACATAGAAACTTCCTTTAAAGAAAAGTATAACCCTCCCATTACTGTTTCCTACTGAAAGAGTATCCCTCTCAGAGAACGTGCAAACTGGCACACAGGGATGGATGACTTTGGGGTCAGAGGGGAAGGATTTGTTCTTGTCTGCTTTTCCACTGTTATCCTTATACTATGGTAAAGACCTCCTGTCAAACAGAGCTTGTAAATCCAGCAATAATATAAATAATAACTTAGAAACTGAATACCTTATCTGAATTACATTTGCATTTATTATTTAGACTAACCTGAGTTACGGTAAGCAGAGGAGAACATGACAACAAAGATATGGGGTGTAAGCGAATGACAGTTCTTCATGTCTTTACTGTAATGCATGTCTGGACAGAAATACCTGAGACGGAAGAGCTGAAACATTTTCTGTTCCAAGGAGCTTGATATCTAAACAGCTGCTGATCTCTAACAAACCTGTTACTTGCATGTTTACAACTCCCATTCAAGCTGTGCTGTTCACTGGTGTTTACCTGACAGACTGGGCATTGCACTGCTATATATAAATTGCAATTATAAACTTATTACACCTGCACGTTAAGCATCTTTCCAGGCATGCATATGGTCAGACGGCAGCTGACAGTTTGATGATTTTCAAGAAATCTTGAGGCTGGTGTAATATGGGACTAAAACCCATTTAACAAAAACTGGCAGTTTTGGCCCTTCAGAATTAGATGGGGATAAGTTGGAGGCAGCTGTAAGTGCAATTATACTGGAGGTGGACAGGGTGTGACTATGGACCACAATGGTTCTCTCTGGAAGGTGTATGGACAGTGGAATTATAGTTCTAATGAAATTGTCAATAGTAATCCTGTTACTGGGAGCTTGAAAACCCTGTTTAATGAACTAGACAGTAACAAAGAAAATAAATATACTTTAAAAGCTACAGCATGAGAAAATGACAAGTCCAGATTTCATGTCTGTGATGAAATGCACCAGGACAGCGTTACCACCAAGTAGTACTACAACCTATCAAAGGACTGCTGTTTTGTCACCTCTCCTGTAATTATCAATTGGAAATAGGGTTTTGCTTTACTTGCACAAATTCTTTGTCATGGAGCACATAAACCGGTCAAAAATGTAGTCATGTCTGTATGGAAAAGTTTTTCAATAATTTGATGCTAAACAAAACACATATTATTTGCTGCAAGAAGGGATAAATTTCATGCCTCACCATGGTTTTGAATGCTCTTGATCCTTGTTCACAGCAGACCCAAACAAATGGTGTACAGTAGTTCCATAGCACCAGAACCTTTGCACAGGTACTGTGGTTTGGGGGATTTTTTATTCTTTTTAAAGGAAACTGTATTTTCTTCAAAAGTATGTGACTAAGGTGCTGCTGCATACTTTACACAGAACATAAACATACAAAAATTTGAACAATGCACAACTTTGTTTTTATCAGGAAGAAAGGCAATGCAGCAGTACAGAGCTGACAGATTTACCAGTTCCCTGTATCATACTGTGACCAGCTAGAGCAGAATCCCAGACACTGCAGAAATAGGAAGGTAATTTCCTCAGCCTCCTGTTGTGAAATTTAGTAAACGAGACTTCCCTCCTGCCCCTCCAAATGAGACAAAAGATTCGATTTGTCCACCCCAGTGGCTAAGGGGGAAAAATCAAGATGGATAGTTTCACCTGTAAACCTTTAATAACAATCCCTCGTTCTGGCAGATCCCAGAACACTTCCAAAGTGCTTTTCAAATATGGGGGAACTGAGATGAGAGAGGACTTGCATTTCTCACAGACAGTTAGCAGGACAGCAGCAGGACCAGTGTCCTGAAACCTCAGACAAGTTCTCCATTCATGAGACAACACTCACTTTTGTTTCTTTACAGTGTCGGGGACTGGGGTGCATCCTCCATTCCCTGACAGGGGACTGACTGGGAACCATCCTAATCTGCAAGGCTGTCGGTCCCTCTGCTGCAGCCCTGCAAGGACTCACAACTAACGAAAGAGAAGAAACAGAAACCTGATCTAGAGAAAAGAAGGTTTTGCAGAAAGATAGCCTACTGGTTACAGGTCATTTTAGGTCTTCTGATAGACATAACAAGTGCTCAGGACTCAACAGAGCTGCTGGGTGCAAGTTATGTCTGAATAAACAGACCGGCCAGTCTCCCCAGTGACAACTTCATATATTTTTTTCTTTCAGCCAAAATGCTCAATGCTTACTTGTAGCAGGACAGCTACAAGTTACATGTAGCATTATTAATCAGAATACGCATCTAGGAACAGAGGTTAGCAAATCAGATGCGATTCCCTTTCTTTCCATGCAGAGTAAGAATTAACATCCTAGTTTTCTGTAGGTACTTTCTGATTAAATATACAGTTTAAGCACCAGGATGGACAAGATCCATAATTCTTGTGAGGATGCTCATTTGCTGTTGGTAACTCCTGATATAGACGTGACAGGAACATCATCATCAGGGCAATGCTAGTTGGAACTACAGCAACACAAGCTCTACAATAATTTCATCTGATATTTCCTAAGTCCTCTTCTCTCAGGCAGTTTGTCCCCATTTTAAACTTTCCTTCAACACAAAGACTGATTCAAAGACAAAATCTGTCCCGTGTTGCATGAGGTGCTGATTTCAGTCAAGTGATTTTACTCAGGACTATGTTTCCAAGTGTAAAGGGATGAATGGCTTGATGCATCTAGGTCTAAATGTCTAAGCGAGACATTGCAATTTGCAGAAGAGATCCAGTTACACACAGTTTTCTGATGGTTCATTATTCAGCACAATATTAATCAATGTAAATACAACCAGTGCAGTCTGGGAGAGTACTGTTAAAGGTGACATTGAGGCAATGTACTTCCTGGCTGAAGATGTACCAAATCAACCACTAAATGGTGGCAATAAAAGTAGCAAGAAAAGTCAGCAGCAGCTAAAAATGTCCCAGAGGTTCCCGGAGTGTGTAGAAGATAGCTTCCTGACGCAGCTGGTGAGCGAGCCAGTGAGGGAAGGCTGCGCTCCAGCACCTGCAGCTTGTGAACAGAGCAGGACCTGTGGGGGAAGTAATGGTTGGAGGCCGTCTTGAGCATAACAATCATGATACAGTTTTCAGCTCTTGAAGAAGTAAAGAGGGGGTTCAGCAAAACTGCCACCTTGGACTTCTGGAAGACAGACTTTGGTCTGTTCAGGAGACTAACTAACCAAGTCCTTTTTGGGAGGCAGTCCAGAGGGTAAAGGAGTCCAGGAAAGCTGGAGATACTTCAAGGAGGAAAACTTAAAGGCACAGGAGAAGCTGTCCCAGTGTGATGATAGACGAGCTGGTGGGAAGAGACTGGTCTGGCAGAAAAGAGAGCTTTGGCTGGAACGCAGGAACAGAAGGAAAGTTTATGGCTTTTGGAAGAGGGGTCAGACACTCAAAAGGACTACAAAGATGGAGTGAGGCTACGCAGGAAGAAAATTAGGAAAGGCAAATCACAGAATCACAGAACGTTAGGGGTTGGAAGTGACCTCTAAAGGTTATCTAGTCCACCCTCCCTGCCAGAGCAGGATCGCCAAGAGTAGATCATACAAAAACAAGTCCAAGTGGCTTTTGAAAGTCTCCACAGATGGAGATTCCACCACTTCTCTAGGCATTCTGTTCTAGTGCTCTGTTACCCTCACAGTGAAATATTTCCTCACGTTGAGGTTGAACCTCCTGTTTTCCAGTTTATGGCCATTGCCCCCAGTCCTGTCATGGGACACCACTGAGAAGGGCCTGGCCTCATCTTTCTGACACCCACCTTTTAGGTATTTATAAGCATTGATAAGATCCCCCCTCAGCCTCCTCTTCTGCAAGCTAAACAGACCCAGCCCTCTCAGCCTTTCCTCATATGGTAGGTGCTCCTGGCCCTTAATCATCTTAGTGGCCCTGTGCTGGACCCTCTCCGGTAGTTCCTTGTCTTTCCTGAACCAGGGAGCCCAGAACCGAACACAGTACTCCAGGTGAGGCCTTACCAGCACAGAGTATAGGAGGAGGAGAACCTCCCTCGACCTGCTGATCACACTCTTCCTAATGCATCCCAGGATGCCATTGGCCTTCTTGGCCACAAGGGCACACTGTTGGCTCGTGGTCATCCTGTTGTCACTAGGACTCCCAGGTCCTTCTCCCCAGAGTTGCACTCTAACAGATTAGACCCCAAACTGTATTGATAGATGGGGTTCTTCCCCACCTGCAGTACTTTACACTTGCCCTTANCGCAGGAAGAAAATTAGGAAAGGCAAATCACAGAATCACAGAACGTTAGGGGTTGGAAGTGACCTCTAAAGGTTATCTAGTCCACCCTCCCTGCCAGAGCAGGATCGCCAAGAGTAGATCATACAAAAACAAGTCCAAGTGGCTTTTGAAAGTCTCCACAGATGGAGATTCCACCACTTCTCTAGGCATTCTGTTCTAGTGCTCTGTTACCCTCACAGTGAAATATTTCCTCACGTTGAGGTTGAACCTCCTGTTTTCCAGTTTATGGCCATTGCCCCCAGTCCTGTCATGGGACACCACTGAGAAGGGCCTGGCCTCATCTTTCTGACACCCACCTTTTAGGTATTTATAAGCATTGATAAGATCCCCCCTCAGCCTCCTCTTCTGCAAGCTAAACAGACCCAGCCCTCTCAGCCTTTCCTCATATGGTAGGTGCTCCTGGCCCTTAATCATCTTAGTGGCCCTGTGCTGGACCCTCTCCGGTAGTTCCTTGTCTTTCCTGAACCAGGGAGCCCAGAACCGAACACAGTACTCCAGGTGAGGCCTTACCAGCACAGAGTATAGGAGGAGGAGAACCTCCCTCGACCTGCTGATCACACTCTTCCTAATGCATCCCAGGATGCCATTGGCCTTCTTGGCCACAAGGGCACACTGTTGGCTCGTGGTCATCCTGTTGTCACTAGGACTCCCAGGTCCTTCTCCCCAGAGTTGCACTCTAACAGATTAGACCCCAAACTGTATTGATAGATGGGGTTCTTCCCCACCTGCAGTACTTTACACTTGCCCTTACTGAATTTCATTAGATTTCTCACCACCCGGCTCTCCAGCCTGTCTAGGTCACATTGGATGGCAGCACAGCCTTCTGACATGTTGGTCACTCTTCCCAGTTTTGTACACAATAGACTTGCTGAGAGTGCTGAAAGTATCCCTTTGTCCAGGTCATTGATGAATATATTGAATAGGGCTGGACCCAGTACTGACACTTGGGGGATGCTACTAGCCATGGGCCTCCAACCAGACTCTGCCCCATCGACCACAACTCTCTGAGCTCTTTGCTTCAGCCAGCTCCCAATCCATCTCACTGCCCAATGATCCATTCCACACTTCCTAAGCTTGGCTGTGAGGATATCATGTCAGAAAATGTCAAAAGCTTTGCTGAAGTCAAGGTTGGCCACATCCACTGTCTTCCCCTCAACTATCCATCTAGTGATGCCATCATAAAAAGCTATCAGATTGGTCAAGCATGACTTCCTCTTGGTTTTGTTTTCAATGTACTTGAAAAAGCCTTTCTTGCTGTCCTTCACCTCCCTTGCCTGATTTAGTTCTAAGGAGACCTTAGCTTTCCTTATTGCATCCCTACATCTTCTGACAATATTCTTGTATTCCTCTCAAGTGGTCAGCCCCTTCTTCTATATTTGATACACTTCTTCCATTTAAGTTTATTCATTATCTCCCTTCCATTCATGCAGGTCTCCTAGCTCTCTTACTTGATTTCTTACTCTTTGGGATACTCTGGTCTCGAGCTTGGAGGAAATGGTGCTTGATTATTAATGAGCTTTCTTGGGCCCCCCTACCATGTAGAGATGAAATCTCCACTAGAACTCATCCAGGCTACTGCTGTTAAAGATAATAAAAATGCTTCTATAAATGTATTAACAACAAGAGGAGGACTAGGGAGAATCTCCATCCCTTATTGGATACAGAGGAAAACAGAGTGACCAAGGATGAGGAAAAGGCTGAGGTGCTTGATACCTTCCTTGCCTCAGTATTTAGCAGTAGAATTAGTTGTTCCCTACACACCCAGCCCCCTGAGCTGGAAGACAGGGGGAGTCAAAGTGAGACTGTCACAATCCAAGAGGAAAGAGTCAAATGACCTGCTATACCACTTAATCATACACATGTCTATGGGGTCAGATGGGTTACACCCAAGAGTACAGAGGGAGTGTGCACAAGTGCTCACCAATCCTCTCTCCATCATTTACCAGCAGTCCTGGCTAACTGAGGAGGTCACAGTGGACAGGAGGGTAGAAAATGCGATGCCTAACTACAAGAAAGCCTGAAAGGATAATCTGTGGAACTACAGACTTGTCAGTCTGANACATCTTCTGACAATATTCTTGTATTCCTCTCAAGTGGTCAGCCCCTTCTTCTATATTTGATACACTTCTTCCATTTAAGTTTATTCATTATCTCCCTTCCATTCATGCAGGTCTCCTAGCTCTCTTACTTGATTTCTTACTCTTTGGGATACTCTGGTCTCGAGCTTGGAGGAAATGGTGCTTGATTATTAATGAGCTTTCTTGGGCCCCCCTACCATGTAGAGATGAAATCTCCACTAGAACTCATCCAGGCTACTGCTGTTAAAGATAATAAAAATGCTTCTATAAATGTATTAACAACAAGAGGAGGACTAGGGAGAATCTCCATCCCTTATTGGATACAGAGGAAAACAGAGTGACCAAGGATGAGGAAAAGGCTGAGGTGCTTGATACCTTCCTTGCCTCAGTATTTAGCAGTAGAATTAGTTGTTCCCTACACACCCAGCCCCCTGAGCTGGAAGACAGGGGGAGTCAAAGTGAGACTGTCACAATCCAAGAGGAAAGAGTCAAATGACCTGCTATACCACTTAATCATACACATGTCTATGGGGTCAGATGGGTTACACCCAAGAGTACAGAGGGAGTTTGCACAAGTGCTCACCAATCCTCTCTCCATCATTTACCAGCAGTCCTGGCTAACTGAGGAGGTCACAGTGGACAGGAGGGTAGAAAATGCGATGCCTAACTACAAGAAAGCCTGAATGGATAATCTGTGGAACTACAGACTTGTCAGTCTGACCTCAGTGCCAGGGAAGGTCATGGAGCAGCTCATCCTCAGTGCCATTACGCACCATATACAGGACAACCAGATGATCATGCCCAGTCAGCATGGGTTTATGAAAGGCAGGTCCTGCTTGATGAACCTGATCTCCTTCTATGACAAAATGACCTGCCTAGTGGATGAGGGAAAGGCTGTGGATGTTGTCTACCTGGACTTCAGCACTGTTTCCCAAAGCATCCTCATGAAAAATATGGATGCTCGTGGCTTGGATGGGGGTATGCTCTGCTGAGTAAAACACTGGCTGGATGGCTGGGCCCAAAGAGTGGTGATGAATGGAGTTAAATCCAGCTGGTGGCCAATCACAACTGGCTTGCCTCAGGGCTCATGAAGATGAGGACTGTGAAGAAAAAATATGAAAAAAGAGCTTCTCTTTTTTGGACAGAGACTCCAGTTATAGAGACTGACTTCTGGGTCCTCAGGATAAACTCACTGAAGGTATTGATTAGGTCCAAGTGAAGGTAATGATTAGGTTCAAGTGAAAGATCTGTTCCTCATATAGCAGGCACTGCAGATGGTGGAAGAAAGCCGTAGTATGTCAGACTTCAAAACTGCTCAAAATCTGGTGATGAAAATTATGGCAGAGGGCATGACTGAATAGATGTTCTCAGCTCTGTGCTCAGCCCAGGTGTCTTAGATGTGCCACCAGATGATCCTGGATAGCATCACTCCCAAATCAAGGTTATTTAGCATTAGCCTTATTAATCTTTAGGATATGAAAAAGAACATGAGCCCAGCAGCCATTTCAGCAATGGTCACATACACTGTCTAGACCTCACGTCTCAACGAAAGATAACATGTTTGGTCAGGAACAAGTGAGTTTGGACAAGAACTCTGCACTTTTCATATTCTTATTTACAGTATTATGAAATCCATTCCACACACACATGATTATGATTTTTAAAAAATAAGAGCTATGTTTTCACAAATTATCTGTTGGACAGCTCCACTGACCACACACAGAGATGCCAGTCCTGTTTTGGTACCCTGTCTTCAATGCACCTGAGGTGCACCACTCTCATTTTTGCTTCCCAGACTAGTTATTTGGTTCTTTTATTGTAGCTCACTCTCTGCTCAGCAGATCATTATTTCCAATCCCTATGTTTCTTCTTGTGACAGATAATTTGTACTCAAGCATTCATGTAAAGCTTTGTATTAAGGATATATAGAAACAAAATATAAACACAGTTTATGATCTTGTGATTAAAGAAGTTTCAGACATCCGCATCATTGTAGTTGAAAATGCAGTCTATAGTTTCAGATGGAACATGACCGTAAATTCAAGTGAAACCATTTTCTGTGCCTAGAACTTTCATTCCTTCAAATGTATACAATCAGGTAATACAACAATAAAACTTATATTGTGTACTTCAACCCAGAAATCTGAAGATTGGCTTGTCTCAGGGTACCAGATAAAAAACAAATTTCACAAAAGGTTGATGATGTAATATATCACAAATATGATGAAGGAGATGCTCATATAGAATTAACAGAGTTGAAGGAAAGCTTTACAGAGAGAGAAAGGAGTTTTAATACACTTACCAAAAAAAATGTTATACATGGACACAAATAAACCTGTTGAAACACTGTGGATATCAGTTTAATGTAATGCAATTACTTTCTACCCTGTGTGATTTTGTATTTTAAACAGACAGGTGTGAATCCAGCAGAAGGTTTGATGGTTTATTTTTGCTTATTTGTTTTACTGCAGGAGGAAGTTTTACTACTGGTGTAGTTAATGAAATAGCCCTATCAGAAAGATGAGAGTTAAAGATCAAAGTGTGACTGAACTTTGCAAAGTAACTAGGGAGCAGATCCATGCAAGATTTGAATCAGCTAGATTCAGGTAGCCTAGGCTTGCTCTCAGTCCTTATGCTATTCTTCTCTTCTGACTGTCTTTCTGTCTTGAGAGAAAAAGCTGGTATTGTGATGTGGACATAGTCAGAGTTTCTTGCCTAGACTTGGACTAGGTTGTGAGAAATCTGCACGGAAACACTTCCGTCTTTGCTCCCATCCTTTGTTTCTTGAGAGCCATCATTTGCCATGAAAATCCCTGCACCCTTTTTAAAACTACTGTAAAAGAGGAAAAGGAAAATCCAAGCAAAGCCTGCAGTGATGTTTAGACAGAGCATTCTCTGGATTCAAAAGAGCCTGTATCACACATACTCCCTTGGTGTGGAGTTTCTCTGGGATTTTGTGCTGGGGTAATCCAGGCCCTTGCTGGCCCCTACACAAAACTGATGTTCAAGCACATCTGAGCTGTGCTTCTCAGTCCTACAATCCAAAATAAAACAATCCATGAAAATGCCTGAGGAAGGGAAGGCTAAAGGACACAGAAGTGTAATGACTATGAAAAGATAGAGGTAAGAACTCCGCTGGGGAAAGAAAAGGGACTACACATGAGAGTGATGTGTGAGACAAACAGATGTCAATCTTATGAGAGAGGAGGACAGGCTGTTATTTCAGAAAGGCTGCTCTGTCTCTGCTACTTCTTGATTCTCTGGGACCATGTACACAGAGAAGTGACAGTATTTCCTCCATTTCATTCCTGATACCATCAGTGGACTTTCTTCCCTTTGTCTTCCATCATCTTTCTTTCTATACCTATTTCATAATTTCCACTGGACTTAACCCGGAAATATTACCAAAAAAAAAAGTCCAATAGGTATTGGTCACTGTTTTTTTCATCACTTGCTCTGGTACTCTATACTACCTGGTACTACCTACCTTGCATGTTGTGACACCCCTTCGAAGTTTGCTATTATGAAACACTACATAAATGCAAATTATTACACTAATACTAGGTTTTAAAAGAGTTGTACTCTAAGAGTTCTAATCTTACTGAATCTCAGCATTAATTAAAAGTATTTTTACAGAAGTAAAGAAAATAGTTCATGAAGTATTCTTGTGTTAAACTTCACAGGTTCAAAATATAAGCAAAGGGAATGAGAATATATCTTCTTAATCTAACATGTATTTACAAAATCTTTGCAAATCTCTGTTAAGTCTGAGTTGTTTTCCTAAAGAAAAAAAGACAGCTCCTTTTTGTCTGTCCTAAATATTTAATGCCAACAGGGCAGCATGCATGAGTAACCCTGTAACAATAAACAGGTAGGCCTACATGAGAGGCAGTGGAAAGACTACATATTTTAGGTTTAAGCTTCTAAGAATTTTTGTGTAAGGAAAAAGATCTACAAAGTTTCTCTTAAGGTTTAGAGCCAAGCTGCTATTCTATGAAATGTTTCATTGCCCACTTATAAAGCATTCTAGCACAAAACTGACCCTGTTAAAACCCTTCAGTTCCCCAACAAGCATCAAGCAGGAGGGAAGCACTCTTCCCTCCTGCAAGAGCTCTTCCACAGAACTTCAGCCCCACCTCATGCAGGACTGCAAGTCTGACTCAGAAGTAAATCTCAGAGTGCCAGAATGAAAGGCCAATCAATGTTATCTGTGATTAGAAAGGCTTTGCAGCAGTTCTTTCTGAGCATTTTGCAAAATCCATACAAATCACAAATGCTGGAATTCCATCCATTAGTTCTCTGCTATATAATACTTTGTTTCATGGCAAAACATAACACAGAGTTTCAGTTCCAGGTTTCCTGCAATTGGCTCCCTACTTGCTTGGAGAGTACATGAACTTCTCCCAGAATTCTGGTTTGGGTCCTCAGTGAAAGCAGTCAAGCTTGGTTTGGACTTTTTAATGAGTGTGTACAGCATTGTGCTTAATAACAAAATCAGCAGTGATCAATAAAGTTTAAAAGGATGAAAGAGAAGGGAAACTGTGAGAAAACTTTTGCATTTCCTAGCTGTGTCATTTTTAAATGCTATGATAAGGAACGTGGTTCATTTTCTCAGTCTCTGGTATGATAAACATCCTTCCTTTTCTGAGTAAGTGCAGGGCCTAAGCTTTCTACCAGCATTTTATGCTTTCTTTAAAACTTAACTTCAACAATATAAACTTTACTGCCTATGTGTAAGGTTGAAATGGATAACATAGCTATACTGTTTAAACAGACTATGCTGAATCTTTAAACCTTTTTAGGTGGCATGAGCACTGGGTTCAGGAATGTGTTCTGTTTGGACAGTATAAGACCTTTGTTGTTATTGGGGAAACTCTGGCTTGATGCCTCTATCCATCTAAATAAATGAAAGAAAAGCGCATTGACATTAGAAACTCCTTCAGTCTCCAGACTTGTATTTCCACTGTGCAGGATAAATAGGAAATTTTGATCTCTCTCCAAACTATTCAAGCATATATTGCCATGTGTCTCATTAGCCAAATGATAGGTTCCCCCGAACCTTCCAAGGAAAAGGAAATGGGGTTCCTGCCTCCAATAAAAACATTGTACTTTCAAATACTAGCCAAGAACTCTCTTTCTTTATGTACTTTCTAAGTACTACCAGTCCAGAAGGGCACCAAAAGGCCACCAAAATGCATCATGTTTAGTGGTGTTCCCTGAAAACAAAGGACCTGTTGATGCATTTTAGCACACAGTTGTTGCGCAACCAGGTGTCACCTTATTGAAAATTATATATTTCTTGTTTTATCAAATGAAAATTAATTTGAGAAGGTATATAATCCTGTATGTGAAATAAATTACTGGGGTGAAAAATAAGCCTGATTCACTTTACAAGCTATTAATAACTGGATTTTACAAATATCATTAGTAGTTAACCTCCTATTGTAATGCTTTTTGCAGTCTTATAAATCAAAATGTAAATTTATTAAGGTAAGACTTCAAAAATTCCAAGACTTTCACATATCCACTTAAAATTAATGTGGGGCACTTCAAGAGAATAAGGAGTTCAGTATTACTTGTTCTCAAATGTTTTACTGGCAAGCTTCTTGCATCATTTATGGAATCACAAGGTGCATGGTATTTGGAGCAAAGGCCCACGATGCACATCATTTCACTATAAGTACATCTCTGAACTGAACAATGATATCCCATCACACAGTGGCAGCACCTTCTTCTTGGGACAGGATAAAGAATCAACGCTTCAGCTACGTTGAAGGAGACAAAGAGAACACAATGGAAGGAAAAGGTTTCCCTTACTCTCTAAACCTGTTTTTTTAATACATTTAGCAAGGCTACAAACTACCTTTTGATTTGCTTTCCAGTGTCAGAATGAAGCTTCTTCCATTATCAGCTGCAGAAGTGATGCTTTAAATCTACCTTTGGATTTAGAAGTTTGTACAGAAAATTAGCCAAAAAAGTATAGAGTTATTGTAATGAGAAGGTGTTATTCTGTTAATGGATATTAACGTCCTTCAGTTACAGTTGAACACATTTATTTTCTGGCCTTAAGTGTGCATAGAAATATTTAAGCTACATGATTTAAAAAAAAATAATAGTTCAGGAAAAAGATAGCCTATTTTGATAAGAAGCATATAAATACTTGGAGGTGGATGACAAGATACTCTTGGATGAGAATGTACTCTGAATGTCATATACACAGAAAAATTAAACTTTTCTTTAAAACATGTGAAACACTCAGTGATTTCACGTGGAGATGCAATACAGAGAAAGAAAATCAACACTCGTTTATTCTGCTTTGCTTGGTGTTCACTAGATATCTATTTTTCAGGACGATGTTCCTGCACATGTAGGGGATTTGCCAAATCTCATGCTCATTACAAAATCCTTGGGAAAATGAGTGTAACTACAGTATCATTATGAAAATGACCTTTTAAAGGAAATACCTATTCCAATGCTCATGAAAATATTTATGAAATTTTAAATGTCTGAGTATTTTTATTATCCTACAGTTATGTGGTATTTTTCCCACATTAAGAATTTCAAAATCCACTGCAAAATCTGAAGTACTGTAAGGCATGCCAGCAAGTGGCTAATCTAGTTTCATCATTGTAGCTGACTTTGCCAGATTCTGAATCCTCTTAAAATATTCCAGAATCAGGAACACATGCACCAATGAGAACTGAAATATACAGTGTTTTTCAAAACACACAGAGAGAAGAATCAGGTCAACTTTGCTTCTGGCAGCAATCTGGAAATTCTGTAAGAACGAGAGCCCTCCTGAGACCTCACGACATAAGCTATGCAAGAACATCCTTTGCTGAAGTTTTCCAACGAGTCTACCTACAAACCGTCCCTTGTCTCTCAGCATGAGATGCAGATGCCAAGGAAAAGCAAAGTAACAGAGAAAATGTTTGAAGCTCAAAAAAATTTTAAAGATTCATGTTTTGAAGATCCCAGTCTCTCTTACAAATCCCAGTCAGTTCTGCTGGTCTAGTAAGCTCATAACCAAAGTCTTCCAGTATCCAAATTCAGCTCTGATGTTCACTGCCCCTATGGACTCAGACACGACAAGCAAGGCTAAATTGAGTCATGACATAACACATCAAACTGTCTGGCTCCCACACATCAGGCTTACTTCTGTACTACCTTATTGTATTGTATTACATGCATAGTTGCATACTTCACTCCTTAAAATAAAAGGGAGGAATATTATTGCAATATTAAAAATAGGCAACTGAGGCTACTGAGCTGACTAGCATGACCCAGATTCTTCACTCTTAAGAATAATTAAGAATTAAACAGGAAAGCCCACCTTACTTTCATCACAGCATCTTCCCTCCCTCTTTGACTTAACAAGAGGCCCTGTCTTCCCCCAAAATTCAGGCTCCAATTCTTAATTTTCTTAAATGCAAATGTATATTGGAATTATAAATACTATGTTCAAAAGCACCAAAACAATAGTGATGAGGGACAGAGTCATGTTCACTCATTCATTCAAAAGCTGTGAGAATAATTCTGAATGTGATTTCTAGGGGGAAAATGGTAGCTAACATCAAAAGTTATTTCAGACAAAATGACTGATGCATTCCCAGGGAGAGGCAACGATCTTGTATATTCAAGCACATCAGGCAGAGTGAATTAAGACAAAAGCCTGGAGTCCCAAAACATAATAGAAAATAGGCATTTGAGTCCTGAAAAATGTTGTAAGCTGAATACAGTTTTGAGGAAAAACTACCTGGCTTCACCAAATTATAAAGTGCTCCCTCTCATTTAGCTACATGGAAATGACAGCTATATTTTTTAACACAATACAACCATCCTCCCTACACCTCTAGCTTCTTTTTTTAGGTATTGCTGTTTGTTCCAGAAAAAAAAGGACAAAGAGATGATGAAGGAGTTTTGTGTATTTGTTACTGGAGCAGGTAAGATTTACATCTGACAACCCAGAATAATGACGTCTACACTAGCAACTTAGATATTCCTGTTTCAGAACTGAGCAACTTTTAAAATCCCCTTTTAAGCTCTGCAGCCACAGAAGACTCTTAATAATTGATTATAATTGATTTTAACCTTGTCCTAACCTGGGCAAAATGGCAAAGCCAATCATCTTTGTCCAGATGGGATATGAGAAAAGAGCCCCCAATACACATCTTTAAAAGCTCCAGACATGAGCAGAAGATAAAATATTTAGTCTGCAGAAGCCTTGACCTCCCAATTCTAGCCAGTTTTGAACTTGAATTGATTTCCGACAAGGCATCTGGGAGATGATTACAACAGAATGCACTAAAGCTGGGCAGCCTTTATTTTAACATCCCAGCAGCTTAACCTGTTAATAACAGCAATTGTTTTAGATACAATACCAATTTCTGCAACAGACACTAGAAATGGATAACAGCAACACAGTAACAGTGGCACCATACAGTATTAGAGCACAATCATTCAGAAGCCTCTTGTTAAGGTGGTGTCAGCACTTCCATTACAAACCCCTGTTTTCAGGGTTTTAAAACTCAGATGCGAAAACACCAGTCAGGGCTGAGAGACTGCAGATGAGTGGTCTCGTCCTGAGCAAAATACCAGCTGAAGCCAAAGGGAGTTCTCCCTGAGTGAAGGTAAGCACAGTCAGAACTTGCTCATCAGGCAAAACATTTATTGTGAAAAAGGGATGAAAATTCAGCTACATATTTCTTAAAGACTAGCTATGACTTTACTCAAAGAACAAAAAAGGCTTTGCAAGTAACTATGTTCCAATCAAGAATATCCCAGACATACTTCTTCCACTACTGCATAACGCTGAAAATATTCTACCATTTTGAAAGAAAAAGCCAGATTTGTGAATTACTTATGGATAGAGACTTGCTGACCTTATTCATACGGGCAAGTCAATGGAATTAATTTAATAAATGAATAGGATATGGCCTTATGTTGCACTAATGTTAAAATGAGACATCGACAAAAAAAATCACAGTGGAATTTAAAAAAAAAAGGAGACCTAACATTACATAATTTCTCTCTAGTTTTCACTTATTTTCATTGCAAAGACAGTACCTCCTATTGTAAATGTTTTATGTACTAATATACTTGTTTATCCTAAACTCACAGCAAACTCTGAAGCAAAGAATATAATTTACAGCCTATAGTTTCACATGCCATAAAGTAAGGAATCACATTCTGGCCATGGAACACAACATAGAAATATGTATAAACTTACAATAGTGAAATTATGAGACCACAAATTAAATTGGCAGAAATAACAGGCAGATTGAATGGCTTATACCTGCTTTTGTTTCTTCCTGTACCATTTTCCTCATATCAGGTAGTCAGAAACTTTAAGTTACAGAGCTTTCTTTAGTACTTTACTATGTAGGTTTTATTTTAACAGAATATTAAAGCAAAAATACCTTTTACAAAGATGCTGCTGTTTGAAGAATTTGCAAGGCAAATATCAGAGATGTCAGTACTTTGCATCTCCTGTGAGAGTCTTGAGCAAAACCAAAATGTTCTTTATTATAAAAACTGCCTAATCCAATCAAAATTAATAAAGTGGTGGCACAAACTGTTGTCTAGTTGGGTGTATATTTTTGTAATAGTAATCACTATGGAAATACCCATTCTTTTAATATGTAAATATTTGTTTAAGCATAGACATTTTAAGCTCGGATATTGTATTCCATGTAGCACATGCATTCCTGAGCAAGTTTTTTGACTTCATCCTTTTTCCATTAGTGTTTGAGGATAAAAAAGTGTGTAAATGAAAAACAACTCCACATTTATTACTAAAACAATATTGAGATTTTCACAAGTAACCCTTCGACAATTACAGCTGTTGGTACCATATTTTCACCATGGAAACTTTTGTTTTACTTAACAATTGAAATTACAATCAGATATGCTCATCCCTTGTTGAAGTAATGAACAATGATACATCTGAGAGAGAAATTCAAAGTACATCATTTATCTTATCCTATTTTCAATTAGGCTGAATAAAGTGTAAGACGGTTCCAAACTACACCACAGTAACAGGGTAAGTAAATTTATTACCACTAGAGTGCTAATCTTAGCAGATGGTAAAAAAATATTTTTAGCATGAAATATGCTAAAGCAATAAATCTAAACAAGGTAGTTGTTATCAACTAATATCTCCCTGGTGTGAGGTAAAACTCCTGCATGACAACTCAGCATTCCTATAAACTCTGGGTGAATGCTGTAAGATATGTCTTTCTATGGGATGAAAAATAACAGAAATTAGCTGAAAAAGCCTTCAACGTGCAGTTTAATACAGCATACCTAGTAGAGGAAAAAGAGGTGCTGAATTTTGCTTAGCAAGAATTTTTTCCCCTAGACAAATAATTATTTTCTTACAGGAAATTTTTCATTGACTCTGGGAAAAAATACAAATGCAGTAATTCTCTTCTGCTTTGAAAAAAACATAATCTAGTTTTTTAAATAGAAAATGATAAAAATTAAAATAATCTTAAGAATAAAATAGGTGAAACTTGATGGAAAAGGATATAAAGAGAGCCCTTTACTTGCCAATCTATAAGCATGGCAAAAAATTATAATAGCAAGAAGCAGAATGAAAAATGGTTTCCATTGTTATTAACAGCACATTACAAAACACTTGAAATTCAGAACTTAAGAGTCCTGTACCTTTGCAGCAATGAGGACACTAAAAATACATGGAGTAAAAAATGCTCAGGAAACTCTGGAGACTTTCTTTTTTTTAAGATAGCCAACATATTATAATCAAATCAGTTTATTAAATGAAAACAAAACTAAAATTAGTAAGCATTTGCATTAAGTAACAATATGCTTATTTTTTCAAAACTCATACTGCTGCTCACCTTTGTAGTAGATCATGAAAATAAATTATATGTTCCAAATAAAAAAAAGTGGTCCTTTACAAGGACAAAAAAAACCCAGGATTTTGGCCAAAGCCTTTGCCTGAAGCCATGAATAATAGATTCAATCTTCTGTTTCAAAAGGTGACCAAAAAAAACCCCAACATATAAAACTTAAGAGTGATTTTAAACATTTGACACATTTGAATGTGCATTTCAATTTTCTTAAAAGTATAGCTTCCTGAGCAAAGGAAATAAAGAGTTTGTGACACAAGATCTGAAAAGGACTCATGAATCTCTGGTTAGTGGATGGGCATCAGTAGAGAAATAAAGAGAATGTAAAGATGGGCTGGGAGAAAATGAACTCAAAAATCCTATATTCAAGCGATTCACTGAATCCATGCCTGGTGTTGTTGATTTGTGCCAGTAGACAACAAAAAATCGTGGGAAGGAATCTGAATTATAACAGATACTAAAAATACCTAAATACAATACTGAAGTGTCAACTTTTCATTTGATCTCCCAAGTACCAAGTGACAGGGTAGCCAAACAGCAGATGATAATGTTGCTAAGTACAAATTCTTATCTCTAGGGGAAAACAATGGTGTTGAACCCCCTGCAGACTCTGTGGAAAACACCATCTCAATGCTCCAAGTCCATCATAGAACAAAATTGAAAACAGCACCATGATGATATATAAACCCATCGTGCACCCACATTTTGAACAATACCTGCAGGCTACCGTCATCTGACATCAGGAGTATATAGAAGAAACAGAAAAGGTAAAAGGAAGATAACGAGAATAATCAGGGAATGACAGCTCACTGTTTCTCCTCCTAGAAGAAGGAAGAGGTGTGCACAGAAATAACCAAGCAGGAGAGCAAGCATAGGTGTGCACCATCCCTTGTGTGCATGACCACCTGTGGAACTCCTTCTTCTGGGCTGCAGATGAGGCCAGAAAGTTTAAATGGGCTCAGGGAGGAATTAGACAAATCCACAATCTTCATGCCATGTTACTGCAGCCACTTCCAGGAAAATAAAAAACAGAGTGCAAAGATGTTTAAGAGTGAAGTTTCCAGAATAATGATTGTGGTCTGGGGAAAAAAAAAAGACATACATTTGCCCAAAGCTATATTCATACCTAATAATGCTAAGTGATAAAGAACATGTGAATTATGCTGCGTATACCAACAAAAGCACTTCAGCAATTAACCGCTCACCTCTTAACAGCAAAACTCACCTCCTCCATATCCTTTTATTTGTTTTCTTCTCATACTAGAAATAACTTTAAAAATGCATTATCAATTTTTATGCGTTTACATAGCTCAGAAAAAGAAATTTGTTTCCCTTATGAGTCACAGAATTCATTTTTTTTTCTTTAGTCCACCTTTTCCAAGAATCAAGTAAAAAGCATTTTAAAAATTAAAAAAATTATCATAAACTACCATGCAGAACATGCGTGACTCCCAAGTATCTCATCAAATTCAGCTCACTAGGTAATGAAGTGGAACTGATGACCAGCTTATTGGCCACAATTAGACTAAAGAACAACAGGAATGAAAGAACCTCAGACAATGAGAACAGGATAAAATTTATATACAGCAGGCTAGAGAATTAGACAGAACTATTCCACTTCCCAGTCTTCCCAAGGGAAGACTGTCTGACTTGGAATTATCATATTACCCAAAACGTTGTTGTAATCTTCATTTTCAAATCATTTGGCAACTTGGCTTAACTTTTTATTTTAAAATACATCAGAGTAGAAGTAAAATTGAGGAATGTATATTTGTTTCAACAAAAGCTGAAAAACTCAGTTCTGTAGATTTTACTCAACAGCAGAGACTGTCTAAAGGAGACCACATGAATGAAAGCTACAAGATGAGGCCCACAGAATTTAAATCACTTCCTTATCTAATAAAATATAAAAACTTATCATAAAATTGTGGCTATAAAAGTCATAGAATTAATCTATATTGTGTCTTTACAGTTTTGCTTCAATAATATAAGTAAAATAGATTAAGGTTTTAAAGGCAGTAATTTTGTTGCTCTAAGATTTGGGTCTTGCATTTTTATGCCTCGATTAAGAACATCCTTAATTTGCTGAGTTCAGGTATGCTCTAGTCTCATAGGCTGACCATATGAAGACAGAATTAAAATTCAGAAATAAGAACTCAGAAGGCCTTTTAATAAACCTTGGAAACTTTTTACAAACCTTACAGATTAAACATGAGCCCACAAAGTTTGGACCAGGATTCAAGCTCTGCCAGTGATGGAGGCTGAGGTGGCATATGCTAGAGAGGGTTCCCTGGCTGCCACATGGGCAACAGAAGAGCATTTTTTCAAACTATGAGATGTTCAGATCAAGAGCTTTGGTTGTGCCAGCATCAAGTCCAGCAGTTTGACTTGTGCAGAATCAAGATTTCAGATGCAATATGCGCAGAGAAACCTCCTATGAGGATTCAAAGTATTCAAGGCGGGGGGGGGGGGGGTGGGGGGCAGCAGCAGGGAGAAGGAAAAGATTATGCACAATAAAGGAGCAGAAGAAAATCACAGACCTAATTTCAGCTGGGGTTACCTTTCCATCAGAAACCACAGAGAAGGTGTACTGGGGCCTGAGTGATGGATGACATGTGAAGAGGAAACACAGACACAGCATCTGGGGAGCCAGAGTGAGAAGCACAGAGATGTGAGACAAGCAATCCGCCAGTCCTGCCTCCACGGATGGGAGATCCTTGGGGTGACAGCAGAGCCACAATGACACAAGGACAAAAACACCTACGTACACTGTAAAGTTATTGGGAGATAGAGGTTCTGCAAAGCCCAGTATGTTAGCTAAGACCTTTGTATTTTATAGCACATGTACCTGCTATGTCTGAACAGAAGCTACACCAGGGAAATATGTGGTGTCCAGCAGCATTCTGGACACATGAAATAGTAAGTAAAGTAATGGCAAAACCAAACAGCTTAGAAAAGCAAAGCAAGGTGCCTTTATATAATTCTTGAAAAGGATTTATAACCTATATAAACATGGATCATAAAACCATTGGCAAATAGATACAAGCTACTTCAAAAAGCTGCTTGGTTTATATGTCAGAACTCCAAATTCTGAATGAATGTAGTGTGGCAAAGAGATCGACTCCCACTCCTCAGAACATTTAATACTGTGCCATCTGAATGTACTAGCTTTTCTTCATGAAGACTTGATTTTAGATCCTTTTCAATGCTCAGATTCATGTTCAAGGACAGGGCGCTCAAGTAATCTTATGAATGCACTTTGTGCTAAATGTCCGGATGAAAGATTTTCATAAAAAAGGAAGCTTACAGCATCTGGCCACTCCGCTTCCATTCAGCACAGTACTGAAGGACTTAAATGGAGATATATACTGAGGGGTCACCACCCAAAGTGTAATATGCATGGCAGGGAAGCTTTCAATCACCTGTCATATGGAGTCAAGTTGCTATAAATCTTAGGACAAGATGGTTTTTTCTTCGCTATGTTTTTATGAGAAACAGGTTACTGATAATAACTGCTCTGACACTTCGACCTACTTCCTAGTGAATTTTGCATTAGTATTTTACTATACATACACTGTGGGGATAAAATCTTACTCTCAGAACTGTGTGATGGATCTGAGCTTCAGTATGCTTTTCTTCTTAGATGCAGAGATGTTACACTGCTGTCAACGTGACCTCAGCAGCTGGGTGTGAGTATAGTTCCAGGAATGAGACCTGCCTATAGAATGAGGGCTGTGATTCTAAATTGTCTACAACGTATGCAACATTAGCAATTCTGGTAAATCAATGCAGCTCCAGATTTTGCTTTCAGTTATTTCTTGTCTATCTTTTCCTATTGCAGAAGCCTTTATATTGCAAGCCTGTTAAGGCAGAACACAGTCAAGAGAGACCATGACAACTACCACAGATTTCTCTAGTCACTAAAAAGCCAGCATGCAGATGACAAGCAAACAAAACCAATGCTGTCATTTTACAGGTGGTCAGTTGATAGCGTCAGTTTTATCTGTTTCAGAGGAAGGTGTTAGCTTCATTTTTCATCTCTCAATCCAGCCATTAGGAAATATTCAGGACTTCAGAAGCATGCTTGCTTGTTGAGGTACATCCCTGCTGCCCAAAGGTGCATTTCCCATTCAATGAGTGCAGTGGCTCCCTCATATGTGAAGTGAGTACATAAAGTACTCGTGGTACTAGAGGTTCATCTTGCTAGCAAAAGGTCCTCAGTACAATGCAGTGGTCGGGGAGAACATCTGTGTTGTATGTTTTTTTTAAATTTTTGGGTGTTAAAGCGATAACAATAGAGAAACAGCAAATCAGAAGAAAACACAACCATGGTTGTTCTAATCTGGTTTTGAAAAATATTTCACCTGTTTCAGAGTAGAAAGTGTAGAGGGAAGCCATGTCATCACTATTATTTGTGTTATTTAACCAATCTATTCTTTCTGATAAAGAACCACGAGAAATAAAAAAAATTGATCCTTATTTATTGACTTCCTAGTGAGTATAGTTAAAGTTGACACGAATCAATCACAATAAAGTTAAAAGGATAATAAAGCATAATATGACCCAAGATTGTACTGCAAGTTTAATTACTGACACTCAAAAGTTTTAGCATACATAGAGCAGTGAAAAGAAATGCCCAATTAGTAGTATTCAGACACAAGAGAGATTCAGAAAGGGCTGCACCAGTATGTTTCTAGAGAGGTGTCTACACAGAAAAGAGCTCTGCCATGTAGGACTTTATATAGGACTTTCAGTCGTTTCAGTAATGTTGGAAGATTTTACCAGTTTGGGGGGGAGTGTTTTGCTTTGGTTTTATCTGAACATTTGGCATTAGAGTACGAAGTAGTGCAGCAGGCATTCAGTCAAAAGTCTTTAGCAACAAAGAAAAAATCACAAAGAATCATTAGCTCATACAACTTAAAAAAAGAATCAGTCCAGTATATTAAAACATGTCAGCCAGAACACCCTTTTCTCCCTCAAACAATATGACACATCTGCACACCATGGGCACTCAGCTGGACATGCGTCTCAAAACGAACAGTTCTCCTAACTGTGAGCAGTGTAGGATTTATCCTTTCATTGTGTCACTGCACTTTGTAATTTCAAAAAAATATTTACTCAGTCTTTTGCTTTTCTGTTGTGCAAGGTGATTTACACAGAACAAAGGATTTCTTTTAAAAGGTCATCTCCACCCCTTTGCCCTGTTCCACAGTGTATACACTCCTAGCAATCTAACAGCAGAAGAATAGGGAAATTCTTGGTGCTTATAAACATTTTAAAATGTTTTGTCAGCCAAAGCAGATAGAAAATAGAGAAAGGTGGGGGGAAATAGGTCTCTTTCTACCGGAATAGATTGCTCTTTGATTCCTTTTCTCTTGCATTTGTTGTCATTAACTTAAAAGTTTCCAGGCATTCCAAAGGCAGTAAAATGGGCCAAAATATTCTTTCCTGTCAGAAATTAATCTGTTTTGCTTGTGAGGCACACTTTCAGAAACTGTTGGCAAATGGCAAATATAAGTGCCAGTATAGATCACTCTGCCTTATGCTGTTTAAGCATGGAAAATATGAAGAAACAAGTCTTTTGAGACAAGGGAAAGCAATATTAAAATCACAATTAACAAGACACATCCAGTTTTCCTCACCATCCCTCTGTTCTGTGTCACCTACTGCCACTATCATATTATTGTAAACTTCTTAGCAGTATGTGTCCTCTCACTGAAGAAAATAAGACGTGTTGTAGAAAAGCATACTGTGAGGTTAAGACTCAAGGAAAAGATGCTCTTCTTGTTAAATGATGACAAAGGTCCCTGTCTTTTGAGATATTTCAGAAATTTTTTTTGTAAACTAATTCATACGGATTTTCCAATATTATGCCTTTTACATTCAGCCTCAAAGGAAATAAAACCCTATGTATAATTAGTTATTGCTTTCATCCAGATTCTGATACATAAGCAGACAATTCTTTCTCTGCCCTAAAACAAAAAAGAAATTAAAAATTTAAAAAATAAACAACAAAGACAAAAAAACAAACAAACAAACAAAAAGACAAAAAACCTAACCAACCACCCAACAAGACACACAGAAAAATAATCCAAACACCCATGGTAACAAAAGTCTGACTTCTTGGGAGTGCTGTGTACCTGCTTTCTGGTTTGCACTGGCCTTCCTGTGGTCCTGTGATAAAGTGGTCCTAGGCATAAAGGAAATGGGAATGGAGGAGACCTAGTCTGGTTGGGCACAGATGTGTCTATAACAGCGCCTTCAAAGCCCCAGCTCTCTCCCTGCCATGTTCCCTGTTCCTCTGGTTGTGGCCCTTCGACATGGTAACAGGCTGATTAAAGTGAGAAGTAGTGGAGGTTTGTAAAACTGTGACTGGCATGAAGGCAGAATCAAAGCATGAAGAAGACAGCTAATATTTAAAAGATTAAAAAACGCAACTGGAGAAATTAATGGGGAAAAAAAAAATCATATCTGTCACTGAGAATAGAGCTACCAAGTTCACCCTTCTAAGACAGAACTAACCTCAGTTCTGTAAGTTTCTAAGGCAGGTTTACAGATGCTGAGAGGGTATGCTGAGGAAGGTCCATGATACGCTTGCTTCACACCGCCTTCTTTCATGTGCTGCCGGTGACCATTTGAAACAGGACACTGAGGTAGATGGACCCTCAATAAGGCTGTGTCTATAAATATATTTACAGTTCAGGGTGGTCTTAGGTGAAGGTAAACCAATATTTTTCTTCAGATGTCAAGAAAATGACTGAACCCAAAGAATGCAGGTTTATAAAGCCCATTTCGCCTGCCTGGACATCTGGTGGACACAATCTAAACCCTTCCCTGGGAGTAAGCCAAGTGTTGCACACTAGGGCAACAAAACCATAGCACTGCAGACCTGGAAATGAGCTGGGAACAGGAGAGATCAGTTCTTCCACCTTTCCCACTGTCAAAGCTCCACTGTATTCAAACCAATAAGGACAGACAGCTGTGTAGTCAGGGATACAGGTGAGCAATATTCTTCCAGCATAATCCCTTCTCAGGGTTTTTGTTGTTTTTTTTTTCCCTCCCCCTAGGCTCCTCAGGGTGGAAATGAAGGGGGCGATAGAGCTTAAAGTTGATTCGTGTCATTTGGAACAAGGACACATTTGGGGAAGGTGGAGGGAAATTATGTTGTGCAATTTCTTTTCAGTATTGTCTCCCTGTTGCCTGGAGATGATGGCACCCTCCAGGGCACTCAATATCAACCCTTGCAGAAGGACTAAACTGACTCAAACACTGGAATAAAAATTAAAGTAAAAGCAACCTTGCTTAAATCTCAAAATGGAAAACATAAAATTATATTAATTGGTTAATGTCATCAAAAACTAATTATCATAGCTAAAATTTTCTTAGCCAGCCATTTTTTTTCCCCCTACTGATAAATAATAATTATCTATTGGCTACAATAGTATGATAGTCACAAAAGCACAATCCAGTTAGATTTAACTTTAATGCCTACAAGTAAAAGTTTATCCTCATAGAGGATACCATTTGGATTTACAGCATTATGATCTAGCTCTGTAAATATTCCCTCAAATGTTCAGGCTAAGGTGCTCACCAATTAGCATGGCCATACTGCTGGTGATTGTGACATTGATGCAATGGCCTAAGGACACAAATGAGACAAGGTTTATGAGCATCAGTTACACCACCAAGGACAGCTAGAAAAACAACCAACCTTTCGGGCACACAAGACCAAAGACTTTTCACATGCAATTTGTCCCAAGTAGTAGGCAGTAACTAGAGCTGTCCCCGGAGAAGAACTCAGATGCATTGCAAACTGGTATGTTCCTTCTCTGGCAAACCAAATCTTCACATGCACTCAAAACAATCAGAGATCAACTCTCCTTTTAATGCCAGCTCAGCTGAATAGCACAAAGGCTGCAGCCACTCTTGCTATTACCTGGCTGTCTGCATCAGGATGCAGCAGCAGTGCCCTTTGGGATGACGTTCTCTGTTTTCCACTTCTACCTGTAACAGACACTTGTGCAAATGCCTTTCATGCCTCATGCACTGGCACAGGGCAGCTCCCAGGCCTGTTGTCTGAATACTGTAGATAAAACATGACTGTTTTGCTACATACATATCCAGTGTATGGTATTTAACTCTCATTCACGATCCCTAACCTTGGGAAATAACTCAGTGAAATACCTCAGTGGGTAATGTTTGGCGTGCCTTTAGTTTTCCTACCGATCAAAACCAACCGTTGTCTAAGATAAACAGAAACTTTAGGTTTTTGGCATAATGCAAATGGACCATTACAATACAAATAGCACCAACAATTAGCTCAACCTTCATCAGCCAGTGGTGGCATTAAAGAAATGCTTGGCAAGAGAAAATGCTGAGTCATACAAAACTGACAAAATAATATGGGCAGTTATCACCAAAATGCATTATTTATCACTGAAACCCATTGACACCTGTGCTTACACAGGAACCCTCCTGTGATATTGAAGGCCAAAGTATCTTCTCTCCCTAACAACAGTGTTGTATCTTTGGCAACTCTAGCAGGAACTCAGAAAATCAATAAGCACTTCATGAGCAAGGTCTCGGTCTTCTTCTTTTACGAGGATTCTGTCAATGCAAGTGGCCATTACTGTACTTTAAAGGCATGATATAAAATTGCTTCAACAAGATATAAGACACACGGTTTGAAAGAACCTGGTGAGAGTATTTTAGTCAAAGTTAAATAGTTTCATCACGTAATTACTTCTATTGGCACATCTCCAGCTGGATACACTCATGCAGGGTATGCGCTTTCTATGATGGTGTGGGGAAATTGTAAGGGAGGGCTGTCGATTTGATTCAGGTTGATCTAAACAAGGTCAAACTGCTAAAATGGAGCCACAACCAAGCATCCAATACTATTGACAGTAACACAGTAACAACAAAGTTGCTGCCTTTCTTTTTTTCCCCTTTTTCTTTTTTTTTATTTTTAGCTAAGTGGTCTGAAAGTAGTTTGAGTTTTATAGTCAAAAAATATGTCATCCTGATTTGCAGCCTGGTAATTCATTTTCTAAGGACTGTTTAGAATTTATTCAGGGGGAAAAGGAAGCTGTGCTGGTTCCTTAACTGATTCACATTATATGACAGAATTTAACTTTTGTATTTTATGGGATTTTATGAATTCCACTAAAACCATTAGCTGGTGGTTTCCACTTATGAAATTCTTTAAACTGATGACAGTCTCGCCTGTATTTATGTTTTCTTTTGTTTAAAATGCATGCATCTCAAAAAACTACCACATAGCAGAGAAAAGAAAAAGATACATTGATACTTGATGAATGAGACAAAGCCCCTGTGAGTACCAAAAAAATCACCTAAAAATTGAAGGGTTAAAATACTTTCTGAATGGAAAGGGCCACCCACAGCAGAATAGAAATTTAACATTATTTCTTTTCCTGAAAAGACTTCTAAAGTGCTACATACCTTAATTCCCTGACTCAATACCAATCCCAGGCTTGTCTACACTGTACATGTGCCAATCTACTCTTAGGTTCTTTCTTTTAAGAGTGCTCCTTTCAGTCAAAACCTTACAGGTTTGGGTTATAGTTCAGTATAGGACCACTGCCATTAGACAGATGAGGAGAACCAAGACTTCTTTGGCATTTTAAGCCCAAGAAGCCCTCAAAGCTATCTCAGTAGCCTTTGTGGCATCAATTCACATGGCCACATTTTATGTCCCCAAAAATGTACCAGCTATCCTCAGGGTCAGGCTATAAAAGTGCTGCTTTAGTGGGCTGAAACACATTATTTCATACTGTTTTACCTGATAATACTGGATACAGCCATGCTGTATAGCCACAGAAGGTCAGATGCTATCTAATGTGGCCATGAACAGTCTGCATGAAAAAAACCAAACATGATCAGTGGGGACATAAGTCACTTTGTACCATTTGGTCTGGGAACTAGAGAACAGTCCTTGATCCCACGTGAAGTGAAACAATTGATATGTTGTATCTATCTAACAAAACCACTACTTCTATACATATGGGTAGTTAATGCAAACATGAGTTCCCTATATTAAATTGCATTTATGAAGCTACTTTGATGATTGCACTTGTCCTCTAATCTAGTTCACTTGGCTTTTTTTCCAACTTCAAACTAATAAACTGCATCAAACAGTTTCTTGGATTTTTTCATTCTGCAATTAGCTGGTCTGAGATTTAAGACAGGAAATAGTCGTGGAACAATGACAGAAATAAAAACGTATATTGTATCACACAACAAAGCCAGACATAGGTTTTCTGACCTCTATAAAACCTTTTCTCTCTATTTCAAGTGAGATATTCTCATACATATCTCTGCAAGCTATGTCAAGGTCCCTTAGAAATTTTTATGATGCATTCATTGTAAGTTCCATGTCTCTGTCTCTCTCTGAGGCTTGACAACTCCTTTGGACTTAGGAGTTAAAGGTTCAGGAATATGATAAACAGCATTGATAACACGTCGAAAGATATTTTTTTCTGTCTGCAATACTCCCCCTAAAATGTTAATTGCTTAGGCAAGAAGTATTTAACAAATCATGGCACTTCTCCTACTGGCTGTGATCTTCCAAACTCCACACTAACAACATTGACAGCACATCACAGAGTTCTGCACCACAGCTGAGGGACAGTAATATCCACAAGGACAGTTAACTAAGATTTCATAATCAGAATTCATGCTAAATATCATATCACAAATCCTGTAAGATGATGATGTGTGCTTGGATACCATCAGTTTCCAAAACTGAAAGTTATATGCATTTGACTGGTAACCTTTTCTTAGAGGGTCCCAAAATATTTGGGATTTTAACACATTTACTGAAAGGGTTTGTTTTCATGGTTCCTGCTACTTTATATCTATAAGGCCTCTAGGCTTCTTCTCCTTGATTTCTGTAAGACTAACCCCTTTAGCAAAAGGCATTTTGGTTGTTAGTATGGATCAAGATTATCAGCACATAGGCTCTGTCTTGTTGAACTGTGACAGCAAGAGGAAAGTGCAAAGAAAATGCTCAGTCATGTAACAAAAAGCAACACAGGGAAAGCTGAAGATCAGTGCATCCCATGTCTACATCCTGGCCTAAGAGATGGAGAGATAGGGAAGTGCTGCAATAACTCTGTGGAGCTGCCACCTTCCTGAAGGCTAGGTTGTACAGCCTGGCTGATGGGGAGGTATTGAACAGATGTGTAGAGATGGTGCTTAGGGCCATGACTTAGTGGTAGATTTGGCAGTGTTAGGTTTATGGTTACACTTGATAAAACAAAAGGTCTTTTTTAATGCAAATGATTCTATGAATGACCTTGCTGCCATATTCCAGCTATGCACAAGGTTCATCTAAAAAGTACACTATATATTCAGTTTGGCTCATAAAGAAATAAAATTAAGAAATCCAGGTATTTATTCCAGTTCCCATTCAGTTTGGGTGTTATTAACCTGTGCGCTTTGTCTCCCTACTCTTCCCTTAACAAGCCCTTAAACTTTTGAATCCTTAGTTGTGAATTTAAGACTATACCTGAACATCTAAAGTGCTGTTTTTCAGGCATTGCAAGAGCGTAACATGTTAAATAACTAGCCATTAATGTCAAAAAATCAAGCTTTACCATACATTTTTGGCATTAATTTTATAAGTGCCATAAAACAAGCTTTTACTGGGTAGTTTTGGTATATAATTTCTTCCACAAGAAGAACAGCTTATGTATAGTTAACACATGTGGCAGAGTAAGGAAGCATAAAAACAACATCACTGTAAAATTCATACTAAATGATGGAAATAATAACTAGAATATGTGTAATTTGAGTAGCAGCCTGAAACAACAGGCAAAGAGTCAAGCAGTGAAAAACCAGGCAAACTACAAAGGGAAGTGGTCATACCAAGATGTGAACAGAAAAAGAGGAGGTGCAAAATTGTCATTTTTTTTGTCATCAAAAATACACTTGTCATGAAGATCAGAAGGAGTTTAAAGAATTCACCTGACACTAATGAAGAAGAAATTATGGCTGATGAGCCATAAGGCCTGTAGCATCTCTTAGAAAGGGGGGGTGAGTGAACTTGTGGAGGAGGTGTGAGTGTGCGCGCTCAGGTAAGCGGGCTGCATGCAGAGGGAGGCAATGTACATCTGTGCATCTTCGAGTGGGACCAAGCCCTGTAATTTTCAAAGTAGAATAGCACAATGTTATTTAGCACAGGTGTCTCTGTAATTGTGGTACTGAGAAAAATCGGTGCTCAATGGCCCACAATGTCACCCTTCCACGGGTATAACGTGACAAGTAGTCTGCAATACAGGAAAAAGAAAAGTAGAAATTGGTACAATCCACAGAGCAAAAAGCATTTTTAGCTACACACTGACTGTTCTGTGTGACAAATATTTATTCAAGTGGTGCAGTTTCTGTTCAAAACCAAGTTTCCTCAATCAGGAAAACAGATAATAAATTTAAGAACTACAATTTCATACTCATGTAGCAGGAGTCATCTTAAAATCTTTCACTTTCTTTCAGACATAATTATGTTCCCACATAAAAAGGTATATGTCAGACCAATATAATATTTCAGGGTTTTTCATTCCAACTATTGTAGTTTCAGAAACAATGAAATTCCTTTCTGAGGACAAATGACGTGAATAAGTCAAACAGTAATTTTAAGAAACAGTGTGAACATCAGTAGTATGGTGCAAGCCCACTGTATTCCAGTTCTATCCTTGAACAAAAATACGTGAACCCACAAAAACCCACAAAACTCCAGACTGAGGGAGAGTAAAAAACCTTATGTTCAAGGGAAATAATACTTCCACCATAAATCTAAAGGTAGAAATCTCACAAAACAAGCAAAATTTCTTTCCTCTTCCCCTGCAGAACTTTATTCTCCCTTTGCACCACTTATTTAGCTTCTTGAGAAAATAAAAATAAAATATTTAAAAGGATTAAAAGTAAGTAAATGTGCTCTTTAGGAGAATGACTTGCTCATATTCACATTAATAACTTCTGATTGATTGATTGACTGATGCTACTAAATCTGAAATGAAGAAATGATCAAGTCCAATATCCACCTGAATTCATCACTGTCTATCATCTGGCATCTGAATATTGACTGACACCGAGCAGTATCCCAGTCTGTGTTAGGTGGAGCCACACCAGTAGCTTGAAGGAGGTGATCTCTCCCCACTGCTCAAATCTGCTGAGACACACTTGGATGCTGTGCCCAGTTCTGGACACACTGGAGTAAGTCCAGTGAAGGGCCACAGAGATGATGGGAAGACTAGAGCATCTCTCATGTGAGGAGAGACTGAGGGAGCTGTGACTGCATAGCATGGAGAAAAAAAGGCTCAGGGGGGGAAATCTCATCAGTGTGTATAACTACCTGATGGGAGGGAGTAAAGAAAATGGAGCCAGTCTCTTCTCAGGCATGCCGAGTGACAGGACAAGAGGTAGTGGGCAGAAATTAAAATACAGGAAATTGTTTAAACATAAGAAAAAGCTTTTTTATTCTAAAGATGATTGTACATTGGACCAGGTTGCCCAGAGAGGTTGCGAAGTCTTCATCCTTGGAAACACTCAAAATTCAAGTGGACACGGCCCTGAGCATCTTGCTCCAGGTGGCCCAGCTCTGAGCAGACACCTGGAATAGACCATCTCCTGAGGTATCTTCCACCTTAATAGAAGGAGGTTATCCTGGAAAATGTGTTTCCTAGACCCACTCAGTCTCTCTGTCTGGCAGCAAAGAGTTTTCTTGCTCAAAAAAACATGGGCAAAAACATCCAAGCAGTCACCCCAAAAGCTGAAAAAAACATCCCTTTCTTAAAAATTTAGAAACAGTTACAAATTCAAAACCTAATGACAGTTTAAGCTTTCATATTAGTTCTGGTTCTGAACTATGAGTTTAGGATTTTCTTCTATTACTGCCCTTAAACCCATGTCAAATACATAGTTGGAAATACAAATTGCCATCTTCATAACGTGCGCCTTCAGCAAGAAAAACACTCAAAGAAGAGACAATAAATACCAGCAGGGAGCTTCCTCTGGATTTAAAGACAGGAGGAGACACACACATACAAACTTCTTTAATGCCAAAAACACAAAAAGAAATGTCCAAAAACCTCCATAGCTTTTAAACTTATTAGAAAGTGAAGAGGAAAACGCTTAAGTGAATCTGCTTAGATTGAAAACATACGGTATTTTGCAATTGGCAAACACAGTTTATTGTGCATGAAACCAGCAGTCATTGAAAAGGTTTTTAATTGTATTTTTTTCTAAAAAAAAATAAATAAAAGTAATCTATTTGCTTTGTATGTTCTCATCCTCTCAGATTTCTGAATAATTCTTCTCTAACAGCAATTGGACCCCGCCATGCAGGTCAATTAAGAAACACTATCATTATAGAACCCCACACAGAAGAGCAATGTGGGGTTTTGCAGCAAGTATGTAATTGTGCTGGTCTCAAAGATGCATAAAAGGCAACCATAGAGAAGCTGACCATGCATTTCTTGTTAAAGACAACAAAATTATTCCAAATTCTCCTAACATTAATAACTAAGTGTTCAGTTTAAAGTAGCAAATGGGAGTTATTAAGACTTTTTCCAAATCGATAATTCAGATTTTTTCAATGTTTCCTATTAGCATTTCCCCATCCCCCTAAATACCATTATTTTTTTCCCAGCTGTATAAATAGTCTTAGAGACTGTGGCCTGAATGAATGCACCGTTCAGAAAACAACATAATTACAGACATTTCCAGCAAACTGAGTGCCAAAAAAGTTACAAATTAATTGAAGGTTAGCACTGAAAATTAAATCCTAGTCAGCTTGAAGTCATTTTTTAGGCTAGTTTATATAAAATTAAATAGGAAGTTCTGTCTCCCAGTGTTCCATCAGCGTAGTGGAGAAATTTTTAAGGTTCAGTTGAACAAGTGGTTTGTACTGTTCTGTCATGTGAAAAAACCTACATTTCTCCCTCTAGGCATTTCTAGTTCTCAGTCTGCTTCCCGGATTTTCCAGAGACTTCACCAAACAAACCTTCTGGGTTCATTCCTGGTTCTCCTAGCCATGGACTCTCTCCAGAAGAGAGAAAAACCAATTTAGGTTGACCCTAGTCATTATTAAGTAAGTTTACACTTTCAATCTCAACCTCATACCTCTATTTTTGTCCCTTTTTGTTGCTCTGTTAGGTCTTTCATATGTACCTCCAAAACATATCAGCTAAAAATTCTTACTTCTACTGAAAAAAAAAACCCAAGGAAGCAGAGAGTGTGACTTCAGGTTACAGTTTTAGGTATTTCAGACCTTTCCATGGAGTCCAAACACACACACATAGAAGAAGACAAGAAGAAAAGACAACATATCAGCATTGAGAAGTCCAATTAAATGACCACACTCATGTCAGAGAGATCAGTAATAAAATCAATAATGTTCATAAAAGCTTTTCCATACATCCAACTTGGAAGCAGTCATGGAGCTGTTAGCCTCCTCATTTCTTTGATCATCCCCCTGTGGAAGCACAGCATGTGGAGATGAAGTATCAGGTGGAGTTTCATGCTGTAGGCATACATCATAGATGGGCTGACATTTTGCATTTTAAATCAATTCCCAGAGTTATCCCAAAACTTTACATGAAATCCCCAAAGCTGTTTCTATCTTTGCTTGAAAGCACTGCCCACATGTGTCTTGGTTTGTACACTACCCACGTTAGGCAAAACATTCACACAGGATCTCAGCAATTAAACTTGCATTTCAGTTTTACCTGAAAGGGATACATATGTGCCCATGTTGAAAGGGAAAATCCAGGAGGCTTACTAGGTCCAAGGAGGATGATCCTCTGTTTAGCTCCTTTTTTCTCTCCTGAATCAAAGGACCTCCGTGAGGAGATATCTTCTGCTAGTTAGATTTTCCACTCCCTTTGGGAATCTGCTAAGCCCCCTTCATCCTAAATGAATTTCAACTTTCATCTCCCAACTCCCAGGAAGCTGCTGTAACCATCAAGCTGAGAAGGGACAACCACTCTCTTTCCTCCTATTTGTCAACTAGGTTTTAAGTAAAAAGGTCTCCAGCAAGAAAAGTTAGCAAAAGAGACCAAAAAATGTTCCCAAGTGGTTAAGGTACTCCCATGAGAAGGCAGAGGTCTGGGACTGGGAGTCTACTTCACAGGCTTTTTATTCTTGTCTCTCAACCGCCTGATGATAAAAGCACAATGGCAGAGAGCAGAGAGTCCCTTTCCTCCATTGCTCCTACTTCAGTGCCCAAAGCGCTGCAGAACCCAGTCACATCCTGCTTTAACACCCAGCTGGCACTGCTGAAGTTACCAACGTATCATTACAACGATAAGAATCTTGTTGTCAAAACGGACAAGGAAGGCAAAAAAAAGACATTTCATCTTTGTTTCCTGAGTGACTATTACTCCAATATTCAATTGAAATAGTTTGTGGAGCAAAATTAGCCTTTTAGGTACTAAAAAAAAAAAAAATCATTGAGGAAACTTCAGGTCAAAAGGCTGTTGCACAGAAAGCCTGAATATTGAAAACATTCCTGGCAAGTATTTTCTGACATATTCTCAGCCTCTTCACTCTGTTTTTGTTGTTCTTTTTATATATACCTGAAGGGTATATAAAGGGCATCTAAAACTTTAGTCAATAGATCCATTATTATGATTGGCTGAAAACCATAAAATGCATCCATCAAGCCATTGTGTTGCATCTTGTGTTAAATTATGGTGATAAATAGTCCTTTTTTCATGACGTCACCTACTAATCTATTCAGAAATCCATTCACCGCTGCCATTATGCATCACTCACACTCATGCCAGCTTGCTGAAAAATCCTCTGCATGACATGGCCCTGCAAGACTGTGTGTTACTCTGCAGAGACAAATATTTTCTGTTGGTTTTATGTCCTATTGTGAAACAATTGTTTTTCTGGTTCCCAGAGTTACCCCAAGCGTGTAGTAATGTCCTCAGCTATCAGCTTTGGGCATTGTAGCTCATGTACTTTTAATTGTTTACAACTTACATCAGAACTGGATTGAGTCCATTTGTACTCATATTGTTTTATCACTACAAGATTATACATTTTGCCACCTTCTTCTAGGTCAAAATTGAATCCTATTGAGAGTCTTTGAACAGAGAACTAATATTCACAGGAGCTGAGCTGGGGATGTATAGCAATTTTATTATTATGTTTGGGATTTTGCTTTGAATTTAGACAAATCTTTCTTGTATAATTAGATTTCATAACACTTGAATTACAGCTTACAAAAACAACAATGAACAAGAATAAAAATGTTTGTCTAAAATTACTTTAAATCAAATGATTGCCTATGAAAACAAAGAACATTAGCAGCTTTAGGTTTTTTTCATGTTTCCTTATTATTATACATCCATCTTTTGTTCAAATAAACTGTGTTTTTCTTCCCTCATTTAGTAAAGAACAGAAGAGACAGGATAAGTCAGGGCCAGCTTTTATAAGATATTGCTCTTACATTTTGGCACTAACTGAAGAAAATTAGGGATGTATTCTAAGGATTGCACAAATACCCTGCGTTTACAATTCTCATTTAAAATGAAAATAACAAACCCAAGACTGGGTTTATTTCCTACTTCCAACATTTATGTGGAATATAATGGGAAAAGTATGATGTGAAGGAGCGGTGTCAAAAGCAGGAACCAATAGCAGAAACATCATATCATGTCAGACTCATATAATCTTCTGTTCTTGTTATTATCAGCAGTACAACATTAAAAAAAAAAAAAAGCCAAAAACATACAAGGAAAAGCATATAGCACCTCTTCTTACACAGAATACACTCGGTTCTGCATCAGAAAGCAGGTACTTTTCTTTTATTCCCCCTCTCTCTTTGGTGTTTCCAGCACTACTAAACACTGAATTAAGCCTGGGGGAAGTTGGCTTCAGCTCAAGAGATGAACAAAAGCCTCCTAGTGTAGCAATACCCCTCTCATTGCTGCTCCGAAGGAGGAATGGACCTAACATCAGGCTGAAGTGCTCTTGTTAGCTGGACTACTTTCACAGCTGTATCTGAGAACTACCCTTTCATGCCCAGGTGGTTTTGTTGGTGGTGATGCTTGGAGAGAGCCTTCCACATTCTACTAAAGGCAGACCCACCTTTTCCTTATCCTCCAGGCTGTAGATCTTCCAACATTTCCTCACACTAAAAAAGAGAGAAGGAAGGAAACAGAAGTCTGTGCTCATCCAAAGTCCAAGAGACGAAATGCCACCTGCCAAAGTAGCTATAACTATGCCACCTGCTTTACATGAATGACAATCTGGGAGCAGTGGCACAATCCCACCTGCAGCACAGGGTTTCCTACCTCCTGCTCCACTGATGAAACATCTCTCCACATAATTAGTAGGAGAGATTAAAGTTCTTTCACCTGCATTGCTGTAACACAAGAACAGAAGGAGCCGCCTCCAGAGACACAACAACCTTTTATATACATCGTTTTTTGCAGCACCGTCAAAACTGAACTGCAAGAAATAGTTTGGTTCCTTCCTTTATACTTAGCCCTTCTTTGCTATTAAGGCAGTCTCCAAAAGGTTTGTGGAAAAAAGATGAAAAGTGAAAAATAGCATTCTAATATTTAGAAGAAAGGATTTATCCTTCTGAATCATCCCCAAATGATTATGCAGAAGAACTATACTTAAACCGAGAGCTCACCCATATACTAAATCCTTGTAATAGAATCTACAGAGCTACTTAGCAGAAGAGAATAATGCCTTGTGCCCCTTCTTCTCTCATTCCTGTTGTAGCTCTAACCTCCATCCTATGTCATTACTTTTACTCGTAAAATGATGAAGGAAGGCACTGTACAGTTAATAAATTGGATTGGATTGGAAGGTCTAAATACCTAAATATGTCTGAGCATTCAACAAAAAGATTTGAGGTGAAAGAAGGAATTTTACTTCTAGAACCCCCAGAAAGCCATGAAACAGTAGAAATATAGCTGAACTGCTTTTGGGGAATGCAAATTGTCAACATAATTTCCAAATCCTTTTCAAATTCAAATTCCAGCTCTGTTGAGAGCTGATGTACAGTACATAAGGTACACTTTGGGTAGCATCAGCTAGGAACACTTATAGAAACTTTCCATTTTTTTCATCCATTGAAAAAGTAAAGCCTAAGTGATCCATTCAAAGATGTTTTGCAAAATTTTGGCTTTTGCTTATGTAAGCAGACTGTCAGCTGAAACTGAATACACTCGTGAGACTTGAAAGTTGGAAACTCACTCCAAGAGGCTGACCAGAATCAAACATTTGGAAAAGACCCATGCTAGGTGAACAACGGGAACTTGATAAAAGCAGAATCAACATGTATGCTTTCATTGTGTTTGATACCTCACAATTTATAATATCAGTTGAAACTAGAGGTCTAAATGCTGAGATAAAAATGGGTAATAAAAGGTGGGGTTTGATGAAGTATTAATACAAAAGCAGGGAAGAACCCAGCCTCTCTGAGGTGACCTGTCATTGTGAACAATCTTCACCACAATCTATTTTGAGAATAGCACTTGGAACATGGTTTTCAGAAGCCCTCAGTACTTGTTTCTCCTGTGCAGAGGGTTCAAACAGGGCTAGGACTGTACAGAAAAATTAGCCACAACATTATGCAGCCTTTTAAAAATGCTACCTCTTTGTATTCTGTACCTTCAAAACCTAATTATAACATGGTTCAGTTCTTCCCTGCTTCATAAGGTAATAGCTGCTGATAACTGAGGCAATAAATAGCATCTTCAGGAGTGTCACATGATAAAGCAGTAATTTTTTACACTTTCAAAACACTATATAGACATTACCTTATTGAATGCTACTTACAGCTAGTTGCAGCACTGGATAGCTATGCTTCACCTTTCCAAGAGATGTATTATTGCTCTATGAAATCAAGTATACTTGTCTTATTCCACTGACTTCTGAGGGACTATTTCTGTGAGGCAAGAAATATATTTATCCCACTGCCTTCTTCCCACCGTATTTACCTGCTAAGTGTCTATAGTACTAGGTGATAGTATCTATATTACTAGGTGATAATGTGCTTTTCTATTTTCAACAATCTAGAGTGCAATGGAATACACCATTAATTCTGATAGGTCTGTGAGGACACCTTTCAAAATGTTTTAAAACATAGATTAGTGTCTCATCAAGGCAGAGATTAAGTGCAAATACTTTCAAATTTGTCATACAGCATTGTGTATGTTGGGTTATTTATTATTTCATAGGGCATGCAAAGTAATAGATCAAATATACTTTAGGGACTCCTTGGAGATACTGCCTTTTAGTATATTTAAATATATTGGCCAGCAAAACCACAGCCTGGTGTTTTATTTTCTTCTTAAGACAACAAAGAGATTGTCACTGCCTATGGAAACAATGCAGGTCCCTGACTAAGTGTGCTGCATGTGTTGGTTAAGAAATCCAAATTCCCCTTCTTCTCCTGGCTAGCCGTGTTCTTACTCTGCAGAACAGCAATGCCATGTATTGCATTGCATCACAAATCCCTTTCCTGAAGTTTTAATGTTAAACCTGATTTTGAAATGCTGTCCTTCAGCATCTCTCATTACTAGCACTAGGCAAATACTAAACATTCAGATGCAGCTGGCCCCTGGTGCTGTCCTGCACATGTGGCTGCTTCTTCACAGGCATAAATAGGGCAGAGGGATGGATGGAAAGACAGCAAAAGGGTGGAAAAAGAACTTAGTTCTCCCTTCTCTCTTTTTCATGTGATTTCAAATAAGCAAATATGGTAAGTAATACCACAGCATATTGTTTGCAATATGCTCTCTTGGCCATAGGGAAAGGAAACAGTTCAGAGATTCTTTTGAAAGCAGTTAACATGACATATAGTCTTTATATTTTGCTTAGATGGTGCTTTCCTTCTGCTTGTCTTATTTATTTAGGTTTCAAGTCATCTTAGCAAGAGTGCTCTTCTCAAATACATTTTGAAAATGCAGTAAAGAGTTCTACTGTAAAATAATTAAGACATTATTAACATTTGTCCTTACAGGTTCATACTCCCCTAATTTCCTCACCAAAATGTTCTGTTGAAAAAGCAAAGTTTCCTGCCATAACACTTGCATTTCTCCAGATACTTTGTCTATACAGGACAATTAAAGGAAAATCAGAATGACAGGAATTATCAAAGGTAAAATATAATATCATATTCAAAGAACAAAAATAGAATATGAGACATGAAAATATCTTCATGCAAATATCAAAGTTAAAAAGAAGGAAGGGGAGTTAAAAAGAAATTAGTAAGTAACAAAGGGCTTCTTTTTCCACATGTCCTTCAGATCATTCATGGCATTCTGATCTGAAAAGAGGATGACAGAAAGAGAGTAGGAGGTTGTCTAAAATTTTACATTGGAAACAAACAGGTACAGAAAATGAAAGAATAAATGTGTTGAAAACTGTGGTTCTCTACTAAGAAATATTAATATATGAGTGAAGCCTATGGAAGGAGAAATTGACATAAACAACAAAGAGAAAATGTAGATGTGACAGACAGAGAGATGCCAGGCAACAGTCAAAGAAAACAGATATATAACCTACTTATTCAGACATACAGTATAACTCCTATTATCCTCCCATTATTATGAGGATCATGGCATGTGCTGGGAAGTGATACACAATGTCCCAGGACACACTTGAAACACAGCAGAGAAGCTCTTGACTTCAAGGATCCTATATTCAAGTCTCCAGTGAAGACACAGGGTGAGATATTACAGATCTAAAGAAAATCATATAGTTAAAGGCTGTCAGAGGAGAAAAGGGGAGATCGGCTGTCTTGAGAGATAAGCTGAAACATAGGCTCTCCAGAGCAATATACAGAAATTAGGACTTAACAAGGTTCCCACACAGAAGATGACTATAAGATCTAACATGCAAACTTTGTGTTCTCTATATTTACTGCTTAAAGATGGATATTTTCCCACAAATGCTTTTATCCTAGTCAAGTAAGCTTTATTTTTGGAAGGAGGACACCCAGTCACCCATCCAATTACTCCTAACTAATCTGAAGGGGGAACAGAATTTGTTAGTCTTGCTGTGGTGATAACAGTTTGTGTGAATATCTTCAGGTTCTCTTTTTGTCCAGTTTGACAACTGCAACCACAGCCACGTTGAGCTGTTTACATTAGAGACTATTTCAAAATGACACACTACTTTCAGAAATAAGTAAAGCCTAAGCAGTGTCACTTGCAGTGTAAGACAGACTTGAGTTTTTCTCCTGCAAGAGATTTGCAAGGGCTGAGCTGGTGAAGGGCTGGTGAAGAAAACATTAAGTCACAGTATTGTAAAGCATTAGCTGCTCCCCTTCTACTTTTCAAAGCAATCCATTTGTCATTCTTTTGCATTTTTATTAATCTCCTACAAAGTGGATTTCAGCAAAACCTCCAGTTTCTTTTTCCAATCTTTGCCCATGTAGGATGACTCCTTCCTTTTAATGGTTAATCTGGTACTTTGCTTCTGGTTACAACATCATCACACTACCATTTTGGGATTAATTCTGCATGCAAGTGAAGCTACACAGGATCAGATGCATTCATTAAATAACAGATGCAGGCACTGACTGAAGTGCCAGCATTTCTAGCGTCCTCTTCAGGCTTAGAGAGGTACACAGGGTGAGACCCTTCAGCTGATCAGTAACAAAAGGCAGGAAAAATTTGAAGTTTAATACCTCATTTCCAGCACTTATGCTTACAGATACTTTGCCCAAACATGAAGCCCAAAAGGAGTGAAAGAAAGAATTCTATATTTCCTCAGAATCAGAAGCTAATATACTCCCCATGAAGATGGAAGAAAGAGGAATACATATTTCAGTCTGATGTCTCCACAGCACTTTGTAAAAACAAACCAATTTTTTTGAAAGTGTTGTCATTCGGCAGCTGTTTCCCAACCTTTCCTTTACTCCAAACCCATTTCAGGTACTGTACTTTACACCTATACGTGCAGGTTAAAATATTTTACAACAGCTATGTTTCAACAGCAGAACACAGTCACTCGGTAGACAAAGATGTGCTCAGAGCTTCATGAATACATTCAGCAGTTAGGAATTGGGGAGAGAGGAGCACAGGGAAATGGATTTAGTGTTTGCATTCATTTCTGGGCATGAAACATTTTTCTCTCATTTAAAGAACTGTATTTGACTAGTTTGACATGTTGAAGATCCAGCTGGAGAGCAGCACCAGATGAGACCATGCTTACCAGCAACAGGAAAATGTCTCCAGTGCATGTTTCCTTGCCAGTGGTTTCTAGAAAGTGACAGGCTGTGCGGGGATCAGCGTATCAGCTGTTTCATTGTGCTCATTCTACATTCAGGCACTTGAGAAGGCACATGCTGGTGAACTCACCCAATTGTTAAGTAGATCAGCACTATAATAGCAAACTGAGGGAAAACTTGCACAGGAAGATTAGAAAGATGGCAGCAGAGACCTCCCGATGCCTAAATTACTGTCTACATAAAGGGCTGTGTTGTGCCGGAAAGCAAAACTGACCTCTCTATTACATGTACAGGACTACTGTGATGCTTTGACTACATCTGTGATAATAAATTTAGCAGTGCTGGGGAGTATTCCTGGGTACTAAGACAAGATTGTCTACACTTAAGTTATCAGCACTCCCTCTAGCCTAGCTTGGACCAGGGTCAACTACACTTCTCCCAAATAATTCCTGGTTGCAATTCAGGATGGATGCCATTCCCACTTGGCATTTTACAACAGCACAGAGGTAGCCCAAGTGACTAAATGTTCCAGAAGTTAAGAGGATTATATGTTTATGTACAGGGGGAGACATTTGTGAACATATGCATAGCCAAGGTTCTCATAAAAGAAAGGAATGAATGCTTGGGTCTGAAACTTAAGAAGGTGACTTCTGATATCTGGGACCTGCTCTCTTTAGTTAAATACAGAGTTTAAAAGTTCAGAATCATATTTAAGGATAAAATCACCCTTTCCATTTTTTCTTTCTGTGTGGCTGTCCACCCCATATGTGGTTTTGATTCTTATCCATGACTGGGACCGTGATTTCTAACTTGGCTATTCACTGGGCAATTCAGAGTAGGTGTTTAATGTAGGTGAATTTCAACTGCCCTCTGGAAGAGTCTCTCTCTCTGTCCACTAAGTATTTATTGATAGGTCCGTACCCCTAATTTAGGTATCTGAATTTGGTGCTTAAAAACAAGCAGACTCAACATTTACCAGGGGATGCTCCCAAGAGCTGTAGCAAGCCTCTGTCAGCTCCAATTAGGCTGCCTCCCCAGTGCACATAAGGATTGGCACTGGTCTGCACATACGCCTGCTCATGGCTAGGTCCATCAGGCACTTCAGCATCAGAGTTTTTGCACAAGGCAGCCAGTGGTAAGTCTAAGGCCAGAGGCCAACAGAAAGAGAAAGATGCTCATCAGCTTTCACAGACTGGTCCTATCTTTTCACCTCTGATTAGTCAGCTCTCAAATATGTTGGCTAGAGGATGCCACTCGCTTCGTGTTTGATTGAGAAGCTGGGTAAAGCTGCTAGTGTCAAGGGACTATAGATGCTACTGCGTTTCTGGCTTTTCTCTGAAGAATACTGACTGTCATTGATATAGTCACTGGTGTCTTTGCTGTCTTAGGTCAGTAGCTGTTAACTACTTCGATAAGAAGCGAACTTCGATGTGTCTATAGATCACAAGCAAAAGCAAGAGAAGTCTCCTCTGCCAAAACTGGTAGCAGCTCCTTTAACTAAACCAAATTTTATAATGCACAGAAATACACAACTGTTGGGTTGAACAAGAAATTACTTTCTCCCTGTGGAAGCCAAATTTCTAAAGCACAAATAATTCCTCAAGACAGAGTAACGAGAAAACTTGCCAGGTACCACCCTGGAATTATCTCTCTAGTATAGAAGAATTATCTTAGAGATTTTTATATGGGATATTGGATTCTTTACAAGCCGTACTACATTTTGCTTCTTTCTGGGTTTTCAATTATTTTTAATTAAATGCTTCTAAATAGGTTTTTAATTACTTTTAATTAAATATTTCTAAATAGTTTAAAAATCAAGCACATTTACCAAATCTTGAATTGGTATATTGGTAACAAACTTCCCTGCATGGTAGGTAAGCTCCAGAGGACAGTAATGGCAAAGCAGACACAATTCATCAGAAATAAATGAATAAATAAATGAATGCAATATGGACAAGCAGTCTGAATCTCTGTCAAAGATGTATGGTGCCTTGGGTATAAATCAGTGTAGCTCCACTGACTTTAATGACATGAGGCCAGTTTAAGACAGCTTGACACCTAACTCAGTTTGGGCTGTTAGCAGTACCATCAAAGACATAATCAGCTGCTTTCTGGTGTTTGCCTAGCTGCTGGGGCCAAACGCATCTTTTTCACCTGCACCTAAAAATAACTTCAGGTCACCCAAAAAAAAAGTTAATGTCATCTAAAAAGTGTTCATGTTTTTGTCTGAAGCGAGATAAATGAATCTGGATTGTTGGGGTTTTCCCATGAGTGTTTTATAGCATTTCATTATAAATTTTAAGACATCACAATTCTTCACTAACACTCTGACTGAATAACGTTTCTGAAATGATCTGACCATATATTTCTGACTTCAAATTAGTGGGCATGATTAGATCCTAAGTGGCTTAAGACCTGGCTGATTTGAAAATCTCTTACCTTCTTATTGTCATTTCAAAAAAGATCAGCAAATCTACTAGACTTGGAATCCCTTTCATATAAACAACAGGAATAGTTTCAGCTTTGTATTCCACGCAGGCAATCCTCAGTTTTGGAATTTTATCCTTTCTGATTCAAAGACTCACTTTATTAACCTTCTGAAGGGATGGCACAGGCTGTTTTAATTAAGCAATTCAAGAAGTGGACAGATGAAGGCCAAAGAGTCTGTGTTATTATTGCAATGAATACTTTATTTGATAGTGCTTACTGATGCATACATAGATGTATTGCTGTATAAAGGTGCTCAGAAAATGGGATAGTCTTCTTTCAAATACTGAATGAATCAAAATAAACAGCAGTATGTTAACAGAGGGCAAAGGCAGGGGTTGGCACCATAAAGACTACTGACTCAAACTTGGCACTGTCCTAGAAGTTATCTGTTAATATATGAACAAATAAATATATTGAACAAACAAAGCAAACTGCATGGGGACCCACACATTTTCATCTTACCAGGGTACAGTCCTTGGGGTTTTATCTCTGATCACAAGTAAAATTGGCTTACATTTTTTTACCAAAAGGCTTGCCAAAATTTGAGAACGAACATCTACTTCATAAAATATGGACAGAAGAAAATATAAAATTATGGGGGCTAGAGCCTCTTGGGCCTTAACAAAACCATGGGCTGAATTCATCTTTCTTGAAATGACCTAACATTTGAAAGTCTCATGGAAGAATGGTTTGTTGAATTATAGATTGTAACATTCCCTGCCAGATGCCATTTTCCTTAAAAGGTGTCCTTCTCCCTCTCTCCCTAATTGTCAGCCGTTTTCTCTGGCAATTCCTTCCCAGTGGAGACGCTAGTTCGCTAGTTGTGTTGCATGTCATCTTTGGCTTAGAAAATATTGATCACTTCACCTTAAGTAAAATTTTGCCCAGATTTCACATTTTCCCTGTATTCAGAAGTTGAACAAGTGTTTCAAAGCACGTTCCATATCTAACACCATGTCTTCATTTTGCAGTGAATTACAAGTGCATGCAATTCTACCTGCAATTCCTTCGGACTGGAGTACCACTGCCTGAGATCAAATCAAGCATACAGACCATTTGACATAACTAAGAAAGCCATTTGATGCCCACATTAACACATCCTTTTTGTCAGATGTCATTTGACAAAAACACCGGGGCAAATGGTAGGCGAGCTATGCAGGTTAGAAAATACCAATTCTTTACATTTGTTAGGGGTCTTTTAAAATACGGTGTGCCATTATAAGATAACAGCTGTGTCTAAGGTTCATAAAGGAACATAAAGAAGTGAGGTGTTCAGATTACGTTCCTCACTTCTACTGTTTCTGCTTAACCGGTCGTCTATCCAAGACTACAAAATATTGTAAAATATATTTTAGCACCACACAAATGACTGGCAATAGCAGCAATGAGATAGCAACAGTGACAGACTGTCCCCAATGACTATGCCTCCATAATAAAACCACACTTACAATCTGTGCTCCTCCCGTGTTCTCAAGGCGTCATGAATCTAATACTCAACTATAGTAAATCACTGGAGCTTCGCAGTGTTTACCAATTTAAAACAGATAAGGATTGGTCAATGAGTCTTTAATGAGAGCTGGTTTATCACAACTGTTTATATGCAACTGTTACATAAAAATGCATTAGGAAGAAAACATTTAAAAAGCCAACTGATTGAGCAAAACCATAAATAATATCAAATAAAAAAACGGTATGTGGAAAAAGATCAAGAACCTCATCTAGTGCTCAGGTGCTTCACTTCAGCAACATGGCATTGGGTGAGGCTGTATGGCTCTGCAATGAACATACAGTCTGTATATTATTGTATTTGGAACTCTGTTGGATGACACAGTATCACTGATCTGAGCAAATAAAGTCTGGAAATACCACATGAAGATTTAGGGAAATCTCTGTTCCCTGTTCTACTGCCGCAGATCTTACATGCAGCACAGCCAATACAGATCCCACAATAAGTTTGGGAGGCAGGATTTAGGGAATCTGGGGTGCAAACATAGAATAACAAAGACATCAAACAGTTCCTTATAATATCTACAGATATTTTTCTCTCCCACTGTCCGCTTTCCAACCAGGATTTGGTTGGAACTCCTCTTCCTGGCAGAACTGAAAAGCAACAGTGAGAACATGAGCTGAGCATGAGAGCACCTGCAAGTGCACAGCAAGAGCCTCCACAGAATCTAAGCTCCAGGGGGAACGGGCTTACTCAGCACCCAGGTGTTCCTTTGTATGATTTGTTTTTATTCTTCCTAACAGATATTGATAGACATGTGCATGAGTGGCTCATATACTGTTCCAATTGCTACACGAAGGGATGGGTATACTTCCCATCACCCGTGCCCATACAGCTATGCAAATGGTTTCAAACCCTAATTTGTAGAGGTGTATATTAACTTTTGAGGCAACTAAACATTCACCAATAACTTGCCCATCTTTGAAAAGACACCTTCCCCTCCCCCCTCGATGTTCCAACTGGTTCACTATGTATTTAAATAAGAAATATAAATATGATGACTACAGAGTTTTATATATATGTTCTATTTCACTATGGTAATTGTGTTCCTTATGGTTTCAAAAAATGGGTACAACTCAAAGTCTTTCAAAAAGGTGTTACAAACCTACAGGGGTTTATAGATAAAATCACATGTACAATTTCATGTTAAGTAATACAGAGTTAATGGTAATTAGAAAAAACACACACGACTTTAGTAACTGCTGAATCATTTTTTTAATTCAGCACTTACATTTATAATGGTAGATTATTTTTTTTTTTAATTTCACAGCAGCTTTGCTTATTATCAAACATTTCCAAGAGGGTTTATAGCCATAAATTGTGGATTTTTCTGTATACAGCAATTCTATTGTTATGATTTAACCTAAAGAATACTAAATTAAAATTGATTTACTAAATGGGTTAGGGATAGCATGCTTATTCAAGATTTCAACCCTATTTCATGCTTAGACAGGCAGATCTTAATTATACACAAAAGAATACAAATGTTATTAGCATGATAATAATTATTTAGAAGTCGTCCCCTTTAAAAAAAAAATTAAATCAGTATTGTCATTCGTGCAGCCACATTTTTCAACAGAATGACAGCTATGCTAGTCATAGATATGTTCAAAGAACATATACAATATTCAAAGCTGTGCAGCCGACATGTTATCAGGATAAGGTAGAGTAGGTACTGCCAGAAACGCACTGCACACTAATCATTATGTCCTACCCATGGTACTACATGCAAATACAATCCTTTGTGACATTTTGTCAAATATTTTGAGGTTTCTCTACTTATCGTTTTTCCCTTTGCACTCATTAACATACAGCCACCCAGAAACCGGAGTCACAAATTGTTTGCACTTCAGTTCTTCACAAGGATAATACCGTGACAAATTAATGAAAGGGACATTAAAGATCTAAGTATTTCCAAGTTGAAGGGCAGCAAAAATTTAAGTTCATGTTTGCAACCAGTTTTCCTCACAGCTGATGGAGAAGATGCAGTGCTTCAGTCTGCATCTGTGCTCTAAAAGATGTAAACATTACATATAGTACCCAGCACATGATGTACTCAATCAATCAATTTATAGGTCCTGCATTTTCGTAGCCTACTCTGCAGGTCAATACTTACTGTCGATGAGCCCCTATTCTATCAGATCGAGAAAATGTAAAAATGGCTCAGGACTAAACAGTTGGCTACTGTACAAGCAATGTATTTCTCAACATTGATTTGCCAAAAGTGTTTCTGTTGTCTTGTTGCTCTAGGCTGGCATTTTTAATTATTTTGGAGACAAATGGATCATTCATACACAAAAAATCTGTAGGGCTTCTTGTCAAATTAATAAAATAATAATGAAATTAGTCATTTTGGACTGCAAACTGTCAAAATACCCGAAGAGCTCTACAGTAATCTACATGCTTAAGCAAACTAAAATGCTTCTCCGTGTTATTTTAAATCCTAAGTACTGACATAAAATAGATTGTATAGTGCCCATTGTATACAATGACACCTACTGTGACAAACCCGACTATGTTTAATGACCTTTTTAAATCTTATACGTAGAGTCCATAAAAGCATTGTAATTCAGTTGTAAAACACACTTTAATAATCAAAATGCAGCTGTTAAAATAGCATTGCTCATAATTCTAACTTCAGGCAATTTTTTTTGTTGTTTTTAATGCAGAAGAGCAGACCACAGTTTAAAATTCCTATGAGGTCACTATTGGCCATTACAGTGTTTTTTTGCAACTTAATAATAGATGTTTTAAAGTTTAAGTGCAGCCTCAGGCACTCATAAGCATTTATTACAAATCGCTGGTTGCCTCCCTTATGCAGAGAGGAATAACATTTACATACAGTAGCACAGATTAATAAGATAAAAAATTTGAAAAAGCCGTCAGTCAGGGAGTGAAACTGGCGCTAATAAAGCCCACTATATTCTTCAGAAATATCAAGCCGTCTGTTCCAATATTTTGCCATTCCCCATGAGGTATACAAATCCAAATCAGATAAGACTCAAGCAATGCCAAAGACATGCTGCTCTGCTCTCCAGTGGCATCCATCTGAATCTTTTATTTATCTTCAGTGCAATTGTACATTCTCCTGTACTAAAGACTGAAATAAACCGAACGTCCCTCATCTGAAAGTTTCATAAAATGAGGCCCACTTCTTCCTTGTTTGCTAAACCATGATTAGCGACTACAACACAGGACAAAGTGTGTGCTAAAGGAAGTATATATAATAGCAGGCATGGGACTGCTGTAGTCAGGGCTAGTTAAAAAGCACCACGTCTTGCTGTTCTTCAACATGATGCTCACATGAAACAGAACACGGAGGAAATCAAATTGCTTAAGCAAAGGAAATCCAAGTAGTCTCACACTATTCTGCTTTCTATTAGAAAGACAGCTCAGAAGCCAGGCTGCCAAAGACATTAGGCAAGGTAAAGCGCAGTTCTTGTAAAATAGCACACACAATGTGGCATTATGATTAAACTGCAAAGGTACTTGTTATAACAAATCACTTTGTAAATCAAATAAACTACAGCATAAAAAAGAACATAAAATCATTTCTGCACCCTTGTAATGCCAATAATTTTTAAAGTACGGCATTAAGAACAGGAAGTCAGAAGGAGACCAATCAGTAATTTCTTGTAAGGTATCCCCCCAAAATAAACCACATTTATTTACACAAGTATTTGTATGACTCTCCTCCTGAGCCAGGTTGTGAATTGGAGACAAAAAAAAAAAAAAAGAAAGAGATACGGTTTCTTTCTCATTTTTCTTCGAGAATGCTGTCATATTAACATTGAATAATTACTAAAAATTGTAATACACTGGTGTAATATTACCTTTTGCCAAATTGCATTAATCAAAAAGTGAACCCACTGCAATCAAGTAATTAAGTGTAAAAATATGTGGCATATTTGCATAGCATATCTTCCCAGGATTGTTTGCTGTACCACAGTGGTTTTCATTCCTGTATTTTTTTTTGTTTAGGTTTAGCTGCAGAGATGCGAAGCAAAAAGGTAACTAAATGGGAGTAAAATAGTGCCCAAGAGCAGACAGGGAATGACAGCCACCTTGCCTACTCTTGAGACTGTGCACAATAAAATAAATCCTGCTTGACCTCCTCCGGAAACCAGATTATTGTTCACCAGGAGTAGTAGTAAACACGGCTGCTTAATTACACAGAAGCAAGCACCCTGGTACATCGGGCTTGTAGTACAAAACTAAGGAGTTTCTTGTTCTGGTAGATTTCATTTGGTGAAATAATAAAATAAAAATTGTATACATAGTAAAGATCAGTTCAGGTATATATTAAACTGGGTAAAGTCAGAAAGAGTTCATTTGTATAATGTCACAAAGCAACATTTAATGCTAATAGAATAAATGCACATACGATTATTTGTATAGTCTTTTGTCTCCCCAAGTTTATTTTAGAGGTGAGCACAGGTTTCTTTTCCAGTTCAGCACCTAAACTTGTAGAATCACTGTACCAAAAAAAAATATTAACTGAGAAGATGAATTTTATTAAAAGAATGGGGATTTTTGCTGATTTTTTTCTTGTTGTTTGTCAGAACAGTGTCTGTAAAGTGTGGTTTCTTTCACCAGTCTATCCTAGGCTAGCTGTGAATAGTGCCCATTTTGAGATTAGGAGATTAGGTTATTCATCACTTGAGATGCTCCCTGCTGTGCTGCTACTATCAGAGCGCAGCCAAATCAAAACATCTCTGGAAGGCATTTCAGAATAATTGAATGCATCATAATTTCCCTATTAATACATATCTCATATTACAGATTATGCATGAAATGTTCACATTATCTGTTACTTTTTGTTAACGTCTTGCTCCTTGCCAGTAAATTTAATACACAGAGTGAATCAGCATGCCATGATGAAGGGATAGGTTACTGATAGCCATTTTTTCAGGATTCAGTAGAAAATTAAAGTAAATCGATCATTTTATAGGCCCACTGGAATGTCTACAAGGGCATGTTGCTAAGCAAATGGTAATTTAAATGTACTGTGTAATTTTTCTAAGCAATTTACTGAAAGCAGATTTTATTTCTCACTTAATATCAGATGCTTTTTATCTGTTAGTGCATGATGTATCAGTTATAGAAAAATTATTAATCTATGGTCTAATCAAATGGCAAATATGCACGGGTTTGACAGCTAGTTGTATACATATTAGGATGTCTTAATTCACATGAATTACAGTAATAGCACTTGCTATTATCTTAAAAGACACAAGATGATTAAATTATGCAGATAAAAAAATACAGTAAATTCCAGGTAAATCAGCATAAATCCTAAAGAAACAGTAATCCAGCTGTCTATTACATTTCACAAAAAACAGTAATACTTGTCACTTACGTTTTATTTTTTGCATGAAAAGATCTACTCTTTCAAAAGTTATCTAGCAAATGAACATACAGCACTTGTTAGGGCTCCTATAGAATTCACCAGAATTAAAAATTAAACTGTGAAAACCAAAATTGAGATGAAATTAAAAAAAATTCACAAATGTTTCTAGGTGATTAATTAGCAGCTGGCTGGGAGCTGTGCCCAATTTATATATTCCATGCACACATACTGCTTTTAACAAAGAATACTTAACATATAGCTCAGGTAATTCCTAGCCCTTATTTAGGAAAAATGCCAGCTGGCCTTCAGTGCTAATTTTGCCTCAAAGACAGAAGGATCAGGTTCATCGGAGTATTTTAAGTTTAAGAATGATTCCAAGTATTTGATCAGTTTACAAACCAAATATGGCCACAGACAAAAATCTCTGCTTCTCCCCATGCCACCCCCCAACTCTGAAATGTGCATGACAACAGCCTTCATTTTTATGAAATACAAAGGAGTTTCCATTCTCCATTTATCCTTCAGGTTCCTTAGAATGAATGTAGGGTCCTCCTACTGCTGATGCACAAAATGTATTATTGTCATTAATGAAAAAGTTAATGGGCCATTTTCTTATATATCAATTTACATTTTACAATTTGAGTATACAAATGATATGTACAGCAGAGAGCTGATTATTTTTGCTCAAGGAAATAGTTTTAATGTGTTTTATGGACATCAAATGTTGTGAATAATGATGCATCCACAGAATGCAAATAGGATGACAGCTCTTGTGCTGTGATCAACAGTCCTTGGATAAAAGGTCTGCAGTGACAACAATATTCTATGGAGGGCTTGAACAGTAAAAAATGGGAAACAAGAGGATACCGTGATGTTCAAAATGTACATCAGGAGATAGATTTGAAATTGTCACTATCATCATTATTTCACAAATACAGTGTAATGGCAATTTACAAGTGAAATACACTCCAAAATCCCATTTTATACAGTGGTGTTTCACAGTAAATGACTTGCCTAGCCTTTTTTAATAGCTTTTTCTCAGGTTGAAACTTTTGGTTTTAACCATATATGCTTATCTAGTGCATGCCCTGTGCTACATGAGACCGGCAAAAATTTATTAGCAGCATCTCCCAGATGCATTAGACTGTTAATCTTACAAGACAGCCAGTGCAGGTAGGAGTGACCACAGTACATCGCTCCACATTATGGAACTTAGAGTGGGGTACCATCCCTCAGAAGAATCAGGGTAGCCCCAGTACTGGCTCTGTAAAAGGCTGCCTTTCCTAGAAGAAGAATTTTACTAATTGCCAACAGGAGGTCCCAAAGCGACTGGCTGCATCTGTGGGACTGAAGTGGTCACTATGTTTAGGACCTAAAATTGCACAGATTCAGAATGCAGTCAGGTCTATCTAAGAGAGGAAAGACTCAGACCATCTATGTCTGGTAGGAAAGCTGAAGTGCACCCCATTTATGCACACCACAATTCTGTACCACACTCACGAGGAAAATTTCATATGATAGATTTGGAACGTATTTGAAAAAGAAGGTACAAGATACATGATCAGACAAAACTACAGTGCTAACGTGTTTCCTTCCACAGCACTGAACTAATTTTCACCAGGATCTGTTTGTAGATTGTTACCAGACCTGAAAACTGTTGTCTAGAGTTTCTCACTCCGGCTATAAAAAGAGGTGCAATTATTGCAGTTTTTAAATTATTGCTTATACTAGAGCAATTCATGTTAAAATGCAACACAGGATTTTTATTTCTTTTTGCCCCAAATCCAGTGCTGATAAACAAATTATGCTGTGCCAGCACTCCTTGGGTAGTTTTAAATTTCAAGATACACTACAGTTACAGTGGCCCGTGGAAATCAATCTTAACCTATGATATTAGAAGCAGAGTTCCCCAAAAAATATTCGGTTCAAAGGAGGGGGGGACTAAGAACAGATGTTATGGTGTGCTTCACCTTTGCTACATGTGCTGTGTGCAGTGCCCCATAACTACTGGCTATGTCACAGCTCTAAGATAAAGAGAGTATAAGGCTCACAGAGGTTTTTTAAAAGGCATTTTAAAAAAGTTGAACACATAACTGGTCTGCAAGCATAACGAAAGCAGCATGATGTTCCTCTGAAGGCGCAAATGTTACCAAAAGACAACTAATATGCTGCTTTCAAAAAACTGCACAACATTCTATACAAAAAACCTACCAAAATACTTCCCTTAGTCTTCCCATACTAATGTGTGTTGCACCTGAGCACTGTTGTAAGGAAAGAAAAGTTATCAGATGTTCCTTAGTGTGTGCCTGAATTAAGGTGAGAATTGGAGCTGTACATGAGCTGAAATACTATGGAGAGAGAGAGATAAAATAGATTAGATAGATACATAGATTTGCTTTGGGAACCCTCCAGGAAACTACACTGGACATCTTGAAACAGACCTTTTCCACTTTTCAAAATTCAGGCTGATGACACAGAGAGACTCCAGAGCTCTTTCTAGAAATCAGAATCATGAAAAAATCTTTGTGATTAAATTGATAAAAACTGGAAATGCATATTGAGGGCCTCTAGTACCACCTAAGGTTTCTTTTCAAAAAGGAAAGAAGACTAATTTTCCTTTAGGCATGTCCTAGCTACCCTGTCAGCTGGAACAAGCGTACAGAGTTCATGGGTGGCACTTCCAGTTTGCATTCATGTAGGCAGGAGTGTCCTCCTGTTGGCAAAACCTGTTGGCTGTTTTTATGCCCAACTTGCAACCAAAAAGCGGGTATTACATATTTATTGCTACTAATCCTTGGTTTTTAGGAGACCAATACTGATTATTCCATAATTGCAAAAGTCTAATTCAGCTGAAGTCTATCTGGTCACATCAATGACAAAAACCCACATTTTTTAAGCTATTGCTGGGGAATCTAATTAAGCATGAAGCAAGCCATCAGCATTTTGGATACCATGGAATCTCTGAACAAATACTCCATTTCTGATGTTAACCATTATGTTAAATCTCTAAAGTATTTTAAGAGCTTTACACACAACACACCATCCTTGAGTATTTTAACTCTACTTTCAGCTGATCATCCCTACAAAGCAAATATTACACGATGTGGCAATTCAGGGCTATCACCCTGTTCCTTTAGTTAGCATATCTATTTTCTTCCAAGTTTCCTTCCAAGAAAACAAAGCTTGTGATCAGAGGTAAAGGGCTCATTTGTACAGCACTAACCCAACCTACAGTAACTGCCACAACTTCTTTACTTTTACACGTGAAAAGCACAGGAAGATTTCACCCCACTTGCAGATATCTTGTCCAGGTTGTTCTATGCACAGCCCTAACACAATGCGGCCAGGGCAGGGAGAAGAAATCATTCATTTTAGAGTCATAGGAAAAATACAGAGAAGCAAAGAAACATCCCCCCAAAGTAATCCAAGTAAATAAAACAAAAACATAATTCTCCTAAACATAACAGGCACAGTCTTCTTTTTTTTTTTTTCTATTAAGTTAGCAATCCATCCTGAAAAATATAACAAATATCCTGCTACACATTGATGCATTTTGTAACAATACAGAACCTCCACTAGCAAGAACACTTGGAATGTGTAATCAAGAGTAAGATTTACTGTATTTTAGGAGGAATGAATTGAAATGTAACTTCTCTGAATAATACTAATATTTCCTTTTTTTTAGCACTCTGTATCTAACTGTAACCTGTGTCAAGGAAGCTGAAAAAAACCAAGAAAATTTGATGAACAGCTTTTTCCAACAGAAGAGGTTTCTAAAATTGATAGCTAATACTGATCAAATTCTACTCCTGATCACAAAATCATACATCTCATTGATTATAAAAGTAACATATATTTTGTAAGCATATACTTCCTCTAAAGGATATTAGATATTAAGAGAATGTGTTTGCTTTTAAGCATAGGATACAGTGTTTTGATGAACAAAAAATACAAGTTTGTCTATGTCAAAAAGAATGTCTTCACGGTTTGTTTTTTTTTTTTGACGGCAGGTCACATTCGTGTTTACAAAACTAGAAACAGCTTCTATGAGAAACAGTTTCTCATTGTTTACTATTAATTTCCTAAACAAGATCACACCACATTTGATAATAAGGAAAAATATCATTGTAGATTAAAGCTAGTAAAGACAGTGTCAGTCTAAAAGAAAGAATTTGTATAACATTTTTGGTACAAAAAATATTTTTCTTGTACCTAACACTCCAAATATGTTCATCTGTGAGGTAGAAGGATGAGATTCAAATTAGAGAAGATAAATTGGTTGTTTAAAAAAGCAGGGATAAAAGCTCATACAAATAGCAGGCTTTGATTGGTATCTCTGTTCTAGGGACTGATTATTATAAGTGAGCAAGGAGCATTGGCCAGATATGTTCTATGTTAGCCAAAACTCCAGGTTTATTTGCTGACAAGCTGTGAAGTCAATGACAACACCACAGTGTCCTGCAATTCCTGTGCTGTAATAATCAGGACAAATTTCTTGAAGATTTAATAAGTCAATGCCTGAGGTGTATGGACAGAACAGTTCTGGGTTGCTGGTGTACAGCCCAATGCTTCATTCACTACAACCTGCCTCTTCCTTCAGAGTTACCTTATTTAAAGTTTTGCTAACAGAGATGACTCGAAATGGACAGCCTTTACTTAGGAGCTCAGATCAACCTCACTAGAAAAGCTGGTTCATCAGCACTGCTTTTTAAGAAGCCTTAAGAGATGTGCTTCCCTGGAGTAGCACTCACTAGCTTGTACAGAGACCCTGCTTAATCTTCAGTTGTGTAAGAGAAGCAGTAATTTTGAACAATGTGTTTACTTAATTATGCCAATATCATTTTCACATTTTGCTTTTTCTGGAAATCATCTACTTTCAAGGTGTAAAAACTGAACCTTGTGAAGGTTAAATGGCTTGTCAAGAATTACTGTAATCCTGATTCTGACACTAACTAGCTGTGCCAATTTGGATTTGTCACTTCATTTCTCCAAGCCTCTCTTTTCCCATTTGTAATGTCACTTCCAAACTTTATTTAGTGGGAAAGTGCTAATGTAAGTGCAAAGTATTACTAATCCTGTGTGCGGCAGACACTGGGATGTAATTCAAAATCTGCTGGCTCCCCGTCCTGTGCTTAACTCTGTAGATCTTGAGATTGCTAAGGACTGCCTTCCCTCTTTCTGTTTTTAATGCGCAAATTCAGACAAAGAGTTGGTGGGGCCTACTGTGAACCTTCTTAGGAAAGTGTTTCTGCCAATTTTAAAACTTTCATTTCTGTATACTAACTAAAAAACCCTCAACTTTTAACTAGAGAAAAAATGGCCAGTCTTGTTTATTAGTATTCTGCATAATTGTTAGTAATAATAAATAAATACAGAGAGATAGACAAGGACAAACCAAATGGGAATTAAACGCTGTTGTTTTAATTGGGTTGGGAAGGGAAAAGTAGGAAGATATGGCCAGCACCTCTGTTGTTTATTGAAGGTATTGTCTTCCTGCCTTAGGTGAAAATTATGGTGCAACCTCCTTGCAGATTTTCCTATTTCCAGATATCTTGCAGGAAGTCACATTGATCTTTAAGCACTAAATGAATCAGGATGTTGAGGTACAGCCAGAACCCAGGGCTCATTTGTTCCACACAGTTATTGCTACCTTTTGATAACAAGTTTTAATTGGGTTGTAAACTTCTTCTGTGTCGCATTTTCCTCCTGACCTCCAAATAAACAAATGAACAGGTGGCACTCATGTGGTATGTACTACTATTGCACAAATCTGGAGTACAGTTTCTGTGTGTATTTCCCAAATAATCAGCTGATTTGGGACTAGGAACTCACAGAAGTCAAGACAGGGATTGATGAGATCTAGCAACAACAATCCTCTGTGTAACATCAGCCATCAAGCAAGGACCAGGTGCTTTCATTCCTCTGCACAGTTCATGCATGTCCAAAATCTATTCTCCCGATCAGATTTATTTTGCAATATCAGAAGTATTGATAATATCATTTGGCATATCTTCTTCACAAACCACCTAAACAAGATCTGCTTATTGAGGCAATGGGCAAACAACTTCCCCCTGCTCTGGGAATGCTGCAAACACTTGCCCATTCTGCATCAGTGTCAGCTGTAAGTATAGTTGTAACAACAGTCAATTTGAGGTCTGCTGGAGCATATTTAATTACAGATAACAGTATTTATGTGTCAAATGTGTCTGATAAAAAAAAAAAGGCAGCATCTAACGAGGACTGGTTTCCCATGCTTTCATTATGAATAGCTTCAAGTGGACAATAAACACATGATGCAATGCATTGTTTTCTTCTGGTCTGACTTTTATCAGAAGCTCATTTGATTCTCCTTGTTTGAAGCACGTTACTTTTTCAAGAATTAGTTTCTTTGTATTTAGCATGGAAGGTATCCGCATGCTTTGGTGCAGGGCTGTGAAAAGATGAGGTCCTACAAAGGAGACCAAAAAGTTCTTTATCACTTACAACTCTGTCATTTTTTCTTGCCCTTCAGCAGTTAGTTTAACAGAAGATGAAACAGAACAAAGAAACAACACCAGTTTGTTATTGGCCACCAGAGCTATGATTTGTTTATTTAGTTAAGCAGCCAGTATTGATTTCCAGGTCAGAGTCACATTGCATAATTCTACCATTTCCCATACAGAAACAAGAGAGTGAATTTGACCCATCATTTTGTCCTGAAAGAGATAGTACACTGCGTTACAAATCCACACAATTTTCCACACCACAGTGAGTTTAATATGGCCCTGCTTGGGGAGTTCAAACATGCTGAAGCAATTCATGGGGTAGATCTGCAGCTTGCTTAAATAGCTGTAGTTCCCATGGGCTTCTTGAAACTATGACCAATTTACACAGTGGAGGATATGGCTCATTGTGTGCAACAGAAAAAGGCTCTGCCCTTGCTCCGTGCAAACGAGTACAAACAGGATCACTGTTGTGGGCTCGAGAAACAGGCTTGGGTGTCTTTGGGGGATGTTGAGGCTCATACACAAAAGGTTAGAACTGGCCACTTTCTTGTTTAACTCCACCAGCTTCCTTATACAAAATCCTATTTACTTTGCTGCTCTTCTGCAGCAAGAAGAATAAATATTAGCTTAATGTAGAGAATCTAAGTAACACTGAGTGTGAAAAAAAAAAAAGTGGCAGGAGAGGAGGTAATAAAATGTGCCTTTAATTCAGATTCAGTGCTTTAATTTGATTATTAATAAATTTTGTTTATTGGGCAGCTGCATTCAGGAATTCCAAGCAGGAATAGTGCTAGTATTAACATTAACCAACCTCCCTCATGAGAGACAGACAAAATATGGCATAAAAGCATTAATACCATGCCCTTTTTATAGATGCTTGCTCATTCTTAGCACAGCAGACAGATTGCATGCCTTGTCTACTGCCTCACAAATAGCTATGGCAGAGCTGGTAGCTGACTTCCAAGCCCCTGCCCCAGTGCCTTTTCCACACATAGTCATTTATGGCCACATCCAGCCTTAGTGCTCCTATTTTGAGCACTCCCTTCAGTGTTAACAACTAACAGTGCCTCACTGCAAACTACACAAGCTGTCACTCAGGTATGCAAGCGAGGAAGTTAAAACTCCAGTTTGTTTGTGGAGAATGGGCGTGAAGCCAGTTCTCCACAGAGAGAGTCACTTATCTTCTCTGACTGATGTAAACGGAGAAGAACTGATCTGGAGCAGGTTTGGTTCTTTTAAGGGAAAGAGCACAGTTGAACCAATAAACCAGGGAGACTGGTTTCCAAAACACTGCTGATTGCCATTACCTTTCTCTTTTATTGGCTAATGGTTTTTATTTTTGTTCCAGCTGCCACCAAGCTTATTACAGAGTAATAGCTGATGGCAGTGGATTAGAGTGAGAAAATTTCTTCAAGACACAGAAAAGAAAAATTAAAACGTGGGAGAAACTGAATTGACAACTTAGTATCTTACTAGCAAGTGAGCTGTGATAATTAGTCATGATTTAATAAAATGAAACCAGTGTCAGATGTAGTAAGGCTGAACCTATTTTTTTTATGTTTAGTTATATTTCTTTATTTTGAGGTTCATTGGGCCAAACACAGCTACTGAATAAGCAGATGAAAGTGTCAGTTAACTTCAATGGGTTTGTATGTGCTTAAATCACTTTCAGTGGTTTGATCAGTTCCCAGTACTGTACGGAAACAGGGAGTTAGTTCAGCAGCACTCCAAATTAGCATGACTTCTGCCCATCTTAAACAACAGTGAAAAAATGGTGCTTTTAATTTAGAAGAAATGCCAGATTCACTGTCATTTAAATCTGCATTGGTAAACCACTGTCTAAAGCTTTTTTCTTTCTTTGCTCAGAAACCTGCCATTTTTACATTACACACTCTTCATTCCAGGATTATGTGTCAATCATTTTGATCCTGCCAGCTCCCCTTTATTAATTGATTAACTGCTGGAATAATCTACCAGTATTTAACAGACTTCTATCTCCAAATAATTACTCTGAAAGACAAATATATTTAACTGTTTCAGACAAAGCCAGAAATTCATGTGCATTCACCCCAAACCATGGGTCTCCACATACTCTAAATATTCCCAGGTATTCACCTTTTTTAAAAAAGTGCATTCTATTACAGAAATTGTGGAATGCATCATATATTACATTAATTCCATTAGGTGCAGAAGTCTACAGACCTTGAAAAGATTAATCTGATGTTAGAGTTTAGTGAAATGTAGATGTCTGCGTTCAAGAATAACAGCCACAAGGATCTGAGGCAGATGTTTGCAAGCCTAGTGTCCCAAGCCTTCACTCCCCTAATGCTCCTTCCCTATAAAGAGCACTCTCACTGTCCATATACAGCACATGTCCATTTTAACTAACTACCCTAACCCGAACCCAAATCTGTACAAGGCTCAATCTGACTGTGTTTAACCTGTGCTGATGAGTTCAGTGCAAAAAAAAGAACTGTGACTTCTTCACAGACTCATAGAACAGCCCAGTTTGGAAGAGATCTCAAAGCATCATCTAGTTTAACCTTTTTTTCACTCAGAAACACTGCTGTAATGAACCCGTTAAGAAATAATCTTTACCAGGTGG
>VWZY01002376.1:709259-725609 GCA_013399075.1 Chloroceryle aenea
AAAAAAAAAATCATCATATTGAGAACTTCAAGTAGTACTGCAAGATTACTGCAAAGCCAAGGCAGGCCCACAACTAGACTGGAGATCCATGTTCTCTCATAGCACCTCACAGAAAATAAGAATGTTAAAATGACCAGCTTCATGTACTGTAGGATGTCTGGATGATGAACAGGTATAAGAACTAACTCACTTTGGACACCCCCTTCAGACCAAAATCTCCACAAGACCCAACACCAAAGCTCAGCCATCAGCACGCAGTAGCGCCCATCCTCCAGTGTATATGGGAAACCACCAAAGGGCTATTGAAATTTCTCTTGGGAATTTTTCTGCTTGTATATTTACATTACAGGGCAAAATTGTAGCAAATTAAAAAGTAAGCATTGCTGAATTCTCATGGCAAAACCTGCACAGATTACAACCCTACAGTCTTTATTATCAACTTTGACCACGGCATAACACTCATTCTGTGTTACGTGGAAAAAAGTATTTGTCCTTTTCCTGCCTCCATGCAGCTTAATACATTCAACTCTGGCTTATATAAAAAAACACATAGAGCAAACAACAGTCCACATTCTGTCCAGATGTTCTACTAGCATTAATTATAATTTTCAGTGGATTTTATTTTAAAAGTAGTTTATAACTACATTTTTTTTTTAATGAAAACCAGTTATGAAAAACATAAATAGTGTATCCTTTAATGATCAACACACTGACTAATTCCACTAATGCTGAGTAGCATGTGCTGAAATGATGGATTATCTTAAAATATAATTTTACTAGCCCCGCTATGTAATTTGTTAAGCATTTAGTAATAAGTATGTCTAATAAAATATGAAAAAAATATTAAGAAAATGAACCACAATTTTAATATAATTTTAATTAATGGGAGTGCAATTGCAGTGGTTTAAATTACATTCCCAGTGGTAAAAAGCCTTTCAAACCTAATTTGTAAGCCAAGATGGTGGCTTTAATGACTGGCAGCAAAGTTTCTTCAACAGATTTCATGGGGCATGATCCAAAGATAATAGGTTTTCAGCCCAATGACAATCCAATTACAATGCCAATCAAAGCCAACTTCATGCACTCTAATTATCAGATTTAGCTGTCAGTTCAAATACAAACATAACACTTTTATTTAAATAAAAATTTAATTTAGAAAAAAAAAAGAAGACTTCATGTGTGATTTATTGAGACTGCAAGAGCAATCTAACTTATTTCTCTAGCAATATAATAAAATCAGTCTTGTATTAAAAATGTGAAAACTTTTCATTCTCCTGTATGTGCTATGCTGTATTATTCAGGAGTTAATTTAAGCAAAAAAGCATAACATAACATGGCAGCAGATATTTGCAGACTAGAAGTAGGTTAAATAGAGTAGCAAGGTTTCAATGAGACAAAACTCCAAGTGAATAAATGACAAAACCTAATTAGTTTTTTACCAGTAATCAGGAGAAGCTATGTTAAGACCACAACCCATTTATGTAGGTCTATAGCAGACATAATCTGTTGTGGCTCTCCTCCCTTCTCTGTCTAATTCTGTATATAATGAGTGTAGAAACGCAGAGCTTTTCATTATATGCTCATGCTTACTTGTATACATGCAGAAGAAATATGCAAGTTATAAAAAATACTAAAAAAAAAAAAAAAAAGTTAAATTTAATGGTCCAAATATAGGCATCTCCCAGTTGAAATAGCCCCATGGTACCTACCAACTGGAACCTTGTTGTTATGCTCCCTCTCTATCATATGTTATTATTTATTAATTAACATAATTATAAAGATCTCAATATAGGAAGACAAAGCTAGTTCAGGAGTCTGTATGCTATAATATATTACAACACAATTACCAACTCAGGCTCAGTTGAAACAGAATTGTCCTACAACATATTTAATACATATAAAATCCTGTCTTCCCACAGCTGAAAGAAATAAAAGAATTACAGAAAGAGCAATTATGATACCATTCTTTATAGAATGCGAACTAACTTCTACTTGCCATTTACTCCCCCTGTTGCATATCATTTCCTAGCTGTTTGGTAGTTTGATGGTTATAGCTAGTGCACTGCACGGGTTAGACTTTCCAGGTTATTTTCAGTGGATTCCAAAAGCATACTTCCACTAAAGATAACAAAAGTGATTCCTATTAGGGCTGACAAACACAAAAGGCAACATCATAATAGGTGCAAATGCTAAGAACAATAACACACTTAATGATGTCCCAAATATCTGAAAATTAATTTCCACAGCTTTCACTATATCCAAACACTGAAACTGAATTTTAAAAAGTAAATGTTGGCTTGACTGTGCTCAGCTTTTATTTTAATCATTTACATTCCTTCTGCCATGACAGTATTCTTTGCCACAAAACTCAAGCCGTGCCAGCCCCGCCTTCCTACTGCTTTCCTTCATCTAATTCCCAGTACATTTTATTTCTCTCCCTCTCTCTTTCAGATGTCCATTACATCATTCTTTGCTACTGCAAGGGACTCAACCTCATGACCACTCTGTAAGTGCAAAGAAAAAAGGATTTCAGGAACTGCAACAAATGTGAAGGAGAAGGACAACATTTATATGTAATTCTGAGATGATCATCCATCTAAAGATGAAGCTACCAGATCCTTGACTTCAACATCATTCCTTATGATTTGGGGCTTCTAAATAGCCAAGTACTCTTTGCATTTGAATCCATAATAACTTGAGAGTTCAGCCAAAGAAATATAAAATTAAGTGGCAGAGCTAAGTTCAGTAGTGTTACATTTACAACACTCTCTGGAGATAACCATCCAAAATCAGGCAGTTTCCCCATTTGTTGGCCTGTTTTGCCCTCCTCCTTGGCAGTCGTCTTGCAGCCTCTCTACTTCTGAGTACCTCTACCCAGAAAGTCCCTCCATGACATGGGACAGGAGGATCCTGGATGCAATCTCAAGATGAGCTACTACCTCAGAAAAGTTAAGAAATTCACAACTACTGGGTGTGAAGTTCATGACATTCCTCTGCTGCCTCCACCCAAAGGTGGAAGTTAAGAACTCATTTCTACCATTTATGGTAGCTGTTTTAACTTGGGTTGTTATTATTGTTTGCTAAGACCTTTTTTTTTTTTCTATACTTTTATCTATATAATTTTATAAGTTAAGGAAGATAATATTGATGTATCATTTGTACATGGAGCACTACAAAAGAAAAACACAGCATATATAATATACACCTCCCAACAGCCTGGTCTGGAGCTACCTTTAAGAGTCCATAGATGTTGTTTGCATTACTTGCCAGATGTAACAGTAAAATTTCCTGACTTAAATATCACGAGACCAAGAACCATAATTTATCATCACTGTCACTACTACTGTTTTCATTACTATTGCTACTACTTTTATTCTCTAACTCACTCAGACATAAGTAATTGGAAAGATAATTTTGAGAGCCTATTTAGCAGTTTGACCATGCTCACACACTGTGAATTTAGGAAGTATGTTGAAAAATTTTCAAATTCCTTTACTGCCTGCTGTTCAGGTTTGACCTGTGCTTGAGGGAAAAAGCTCTGAAAACTACCTGTTTTGTTCAAACTTACCTGGCAATAAAGCATAAAATATGCCATCGGCAGGGACATTAGGATATGATTTAAATCTGTCCATCGACATTAATAAGATCTAAAGAAACGGATAGCAAATGGTGCTCATGTAGCTCATAAATTTGTTTTGTTGTTTAGTACCCAGAGGTTAAACATCACTATTAACTTCCTTTCAGATTTGTATCATAAAGATAAATCATAAGATAAATGAAATAAAACTTTTAAAGTAATAAGTATTCGGTTTTCTTTGTATAATTACTCCTGCACTATCCAAGACTTTTTTTCCTGTCACAATACAGCAGAGATGAACATTTTGGAAACAACAGCTAGCCAAATTCTAGAAGATATTAAAAATCTTTTCCAAGGTAAAACATCATGACAAGAACAATGCTAACACTCATCACAGTGTAAGATATAAGAAAATAGAGCAAAACATGCCAGAAAATTATTCAGCTAACCTGTGTTAATGGAAATACCTGAAGTGCAGTACTTTCGTCATACAGAAGCTATACAAACAATTTGAAGTTTGTTAGAATAAGGAATTGGAAACCTACCCTTGGCTGGTTTATGACACTCAAACAAAGCTAAGTTATTTTTTTTCCTGAAGACAGGTAAAAGCTGATGATCTTAAGTTCATACACTCAGTCATTGCATAAGTAAAATGGAAAACCAGGCCTCATTAGTTAGCTCAGACTGTGGACTGGGATATATCTTGATCAAACGTACATAGTTATATCACTAGTATCATCACTGCTTATAAAAACCCTGCCCTACTATTAATTAAACCTTGAAACCTACATATTTCTCTGTATTCTCAAGGACTACTTTTTGTACTATACAGGATGCAAAACTTGAAAATTTACAGATTACCAACACAAATTTATATTCACACATTCTTTTCTGAGCTTGATGTGGATCCAGTTCAGCCATCCCTATTCATGACAGCAGAATTAGGTCTTCAGTGCCTAAACAGTAAAGATCTAGAGCCTAAGAAAATCTGCAATAAGCAATTACAAGTTCTAGACAAGGGTGAACTGGAAAGATCATGGGTGGCTTACTTCATTTCATTAAGATAATGCAGCAGGAAAGGTGAATAAGTGAAAGAGTGCATGTGCATGAGAGAAAGAGCTTAGCAAACATCCTTCTTAAATTAGATGGATCCTCAGTTTTGTGTTACCTTGCTTGCCCTTCAGGACAAGCAGAGAGGCAAAGAAGGTAGTTTTTTTTATTTTATTTAAGAAACTTGTTCTTTTCAGAATGCTCACGGCTAGCACAGGAAGGTCATGCCTCAATAACCATGTTCTTTGGGATGAGTAGTGATCATATACAATCTAAGTAGGACATACTCATGTTTCATCACTTAACACTCAAAAATCGTCCTTTGCTCTTTCCCCCCTCCTGCATGATATGGGACATACAAGAAGAAACACCCTCGCCACTTTTTCAGATATCACTCAGTCACAAGGGACACACATGGAAGGAAACTGAAAAGTTGATTGAGAACTGAAGGTACTCGTGGAGAAGGAAAGACGTTCACTTACTAGTAATGAGCATTCTTCAAGCTCCAGTTACCCCAACTATTAATTTATCCAGAAAGATCACAGATTTCTTCATAGAAAGACACTGCAACATGGCTCTATTCAGTATTGCATGAGCTCTTGAAGCATCAGAGAAGGAGCAGCATTTTCAAATGGAGCCCCTCATAGTTGCACAGAAGGTATCTGAAAATCCAGACTTTATCCAAACCTGCCAAAACCTGTTGCCTCAGGTTTTGAGGTTTCTATCCAGTTTTGAGGTTTCTATCCAGACAACTTCCACTTTTGGTGGAAAATGCATCCCATTACTTGTCAGCTCCCATTAGATCCAAACCCCAGAGTGATTCTGTTGACATTATCAGTGTTTTGACAGGGATCAGTGTCACTCAAGTATAGAATATTTTTTTAAATTTTGGCACTTGTCTAATTTAAAACTATGAATATTGATCTGTTATGCTGGTGATACAAGATGCAAATACCATCGGCAAATGAGATCAATGCTACTCATCTTGGATAAAGAAACATAGCAGGTCAAGCCCTTTCTTTTTTATTTATTATTGCTTTACATCAGAATCGGGGTAAGTAGGTTATAATTTGCTACCTGAAACCTAATGAAGTTTGAGACTTTTAAAACCAACTGGAGGTTTTTATCATCCTTTCTTTCCTGAAAGAGGATTTCAGATTGCACCGTTAAACCCTTTTGTCAACTCTGAGAGAGTTGGGCTACTTGTGCTTCAGGTTGAAATCTCCTGTGTTGTTAAAGCAAACCCGAGATGATGGAAATATAAACATCTTACTTATTATATGCTTGTTCCTTCAACAAAACAGAGAATTCGCCTTAGCAAACCATGGCAGTATAACACATTGTAAAAACAGTAACAATAGCAAAAATTATTAAACATTTATCTCTCCCATGAGTGAACATCTGGCACATATCAAAATGCTGCCTTGGGGATTTAGCACCAGAACCTTTAAGGTTTTTATGTGACAATGCCTAGAGAGGGCAATAATAGAGCATATTCCACATAGGGTTTTTTTATCACTGGCTTCTTGAAAATATCAAGAGCAGAAGTTGAACCACATATCACTTTATAAATGAAATGTTAGCATTCTCATTTGTGACAGAAAAAAAAAAAACAACCTGCATTTTTAATTAACTAAGGAGAGGTCTAAAATAAACAGAGGGGGCAGGAAATCACACAAAATAAGATATTGCAGATAGCAAACACATGGGATAAAGATTCGCTTTTTAGATCTTGCATGAAGGACACTCTACTAAGGGCAAGGACTTTTCTGACCTAGGAATTTTTCTCATGGTTTTCAGCTCACTATCTGTACAAAGCTTTTTTTCTCTTTCACATAAGTCTTAGGAAAGTGTGGGAAACCACTAAGACAAGCCTGGCAAATACAATGTCCCTAGAAGACAGGCAGATATGCACATACATGATCACCATATGACAGTTCTAGGTCCAATGACGATGCTCAAAGATTAACAGTTCGCACCATCTCAACACTACAAAGAACATAACAGCTGCCACCTACAACAGAACATTGGTTTTGATCATAAATTGGGGAATCCTCCTAACTCAGTGGGACATGAGTCACCTCTTGCATCACCAACGTGGTATCCAAACATCAGCATCCACTGTGGGTTCACAATGAATGACCTGCTCACAGTGCAAAATACACAAGCAGAGCAAGCTCTGGGCCAGTAGTGCTTAGCTCACACACCACATACTACAGGACATAATGTATATGGGGGTGTTAAAATTGCATCTTTTATCTTTCCTTTTAGAACACATTTAGAAAAATGTATGAATAAATCTTCCAAGGAACTCTAAAGCAACCACTTAGGTAATCATAAACCACCTCCTCCTTGCTCCTCTCCCTCTTCCCAAGTCTTTTTTTTTGTAAGGACAAGACAAAGATTTATGCAAGGCAAGGAAGAAATGCGTGTAATGTGAATGATATTGGGAAGCAACAAAGAAAAACCTGACAGTGAAGATTAAGGTGCAGGGCCTCATATGGATCATGTTTTGGGTCAAGATACAAATGTAAGAGGAATATAAAAGGGTTCTGTTTGGACTCTCATTATAATAATAAATTACTACCCAACTGCATAGCCCTGTTCTAAAGCAGCACTTCCTCTCTCCCTTTAATAACTACATAGCTTTTTTTTAAATGGGAGAAAAGCTTGAAAGTGTGATTAATATTATTAACAAGAGTGTCCCAGGGTCATAATTTCGTAACTAATCCTGCTGGTTTCTTAAATCAGAAGTGCAACAGAATTTTTTATTATTTGGGTTTGTTTCTTTAAAGTATTTTAAGATTTATTAATACTTCTAAGAGTTTTACTATGTATGTGAGTATTAAAATAAAAATATTTGGCTATTTAAGTTTTCTAAATGCTTTTCTAATGTATTTGAGGTTCTAAATAAGCTCATAACAGATTTCTTTTTGTCATAAAGGAACTTAGTCAGTTTATGCATAGATGTTCAAATGGTTCTAAAATAGTGCATTTTGGGGGAGAGAGACAGATACCAAAAAAAACCAGAATTTTACAGGGAATATAAATTAGTCTAGTACTCCCAGAGAACAGCATTTCTAGGTAGCATAAAGGATCCTGGTCATTAATTCAACACCAATTAAAACACTAGTGGATTTGATGCAAGAAAGTAATGGATGGGAGAGAGAAAAGGATGCTGTCACAAGGAAAAGGGGGAAGAAACCAATGAACTGAGATGCTGATGAATAATAAAGATCTCAAATAGGAAATTACAACCAATTGTTGTCCATTGTTTAAAACAACCCAGAATGATATCCTACAAGGGCTAGGAGCATCTTCTTTTGATGTAAGACTCCATACATGTTGGTATCAAAAGGCAGTGCTATAAAAAAAAAGACAGGTAACAGTCAATAGACTACACAACTAAAGGAAGTAGAAACACACACTGTTGTGTGAGATATGACTTTGTTTTGCCCAGCCACAGGAAAGTAGATCTGCCAGTAGCTCTGCAAATACACTCAGCTATTTCAGCACTAAGTAACCTAAGTTTAAAACTGTATTTGTAGCATGAAATGAAATTATGATGCCAAAGTAAAATAAACGTCAAGCACAGTTAGTCAATCATCTGTATCATTCTTTATAGCTCTCATTTATACTTGATATTGAATTGCTCACTTCTTAAAATTCAAATAACTCCCTCATCGATCTGGCCCTGATTTTACTGAACATATCTTTTTAGTATCTAGCTCACTGTGATTTTGTTCCACATATGTTGTTCACAAGCTGATTCCATCCTAACCTCACAAAACATATTAAGCTTAATAAATATATTTATGAGAATTACTTTGTATAGTCCTTATGCAATCAGCCATGCTGTGTATGATAGCCCAAGACGATGAAAACCCATTGACTTTTTGTAGCAAATTAGTCTACCACCTAATCGGTGAACCCTGCTAAGCTTTTGAATTATGACGAGAACCAGCAGCTCAGTTAGAACACTCAAATGAATTATATCAATTCATAAACTTGTTCATGTCCAGATTTCATTAGCCACACATTAACAGCATTTTATGTTTATTACTGCTCTGACTTAATCTATAAATAACTGAAATGCTAATCATAGTGTTCTGCCAGGCATCATCATTTAATCATAAAGAGATACATTATTATAAACTATAATAGATAATAACAAGTCTGGGTCAATGGCCGCATATTAAAAGATCACAATTATATCCTATAAGGGTATGTACCTCATACATTTGGTGACACAAAGGTCCATATCTAGTCACTTGCAAATGTTTCCCCTTTGACATACTTACAGTACAAGGTGACACAATTAAGAAAATATGCTTGTAAAACAGGGCGATCTTTGAGCATCACAGTAAACAGAGAACAATTAATAGTGAGGGAAAACATTATAGCAGTTGCCAATGGCAATTCTATTTAACTCTTCCTTTCTGTGTTTGGTTTTCTCTACTAAAAGAAATCATAATCTCAACCTTGGGCATGTTTATCGTAGATACGGAGTTAGTACTGCAACAGCTACTGAGCCAGTGCTGCTGGAAGTTACCTCTCAGGCTAACAATGTAAACCAAAAGATTAAGTTGCCTTTCTTCTGCAATGCTATTATCTACTCTAGTGCATTCTTTCAATGACCGTCTCTCATTAAAAAAAAACCCGCAACTGTGATATTCAAATATAGCCTGCATGTTTTCTTCCAAAGAACACCAAGGGACTGAAGCTGCTCTCAATGGCCATTTTGCAGTCCCCTCTCCTGTTCAGGCATTCTGATGTTACAACTGCTTCCTCCTTCCCACAAAACAGAAGTGTTTTAAATTCTAACTTTAACTTAAGATGATGATCAGCATGAATCAGCAGCTTACTGATTATCATAGTTCCATGTCTTTACTGAGGTGGAACAATCTGGCAATATACCAGTTACTAAAAAGATATATTCTTTAAGAGCTTTATCAACTAAACTAGTTCTAAGTGAAGAATGAGTCTGACCTAAGGACCAAGAATTAACTGCAGATTATTAGAATGAAATTGTTTTCTGTGGGGTTATTTTTTGTAGGTTTTGTTTTTGTTGGGGTGTTTTTTTCGTTTGTGGTGGGTTTTTTGTTTGGTTGTTTTTTGGGGGGGTTTGTTTTGTTTTGTTGTTAATAAAAAAAAAATGAAAAAACAAAGAGAATTAGACTAATTTAAAGCTTTAGTTGAATAGGAAGCAGAGATGTAGTCTGTCATTGCGAGCACTTGCACCTCATAGCTCAGGGTGAACTGAGAGAGATAAAGAAAGGAATGTAAAACACTATGGAAACCAACCTCTGGAGACTTAATATTCTGATCAGCTCACCTCCGAACATCTGGCTCTTAAATGTTCAAGCACAAAAACAAGAGAGCTAATGAAAGCAGTACATATTATCTCTCCCATCAATGTACCTCACAAACACCTGCTAAAATTAAAACAAATTGAATCTTGATTGCTGATTAAGTACCCCTTCTTTAGCTAGATATTCTGTCATTATTTGCCCCTGCGCACAATGCATAATCTGATGAAAGGCTTGTGGTGGGCTACAGCACCAAAGGTTGATAAAAGACGATTGAGACATAGATGCATGTAAACTGCAGCACATTAACTTTATGTTCTCTAGGCCTCAAAAAGTTAGATTTAGATTTTTTTCCTCATTTTGGGGGCAAAAATTAGTCTCATGTAAAATGAAAAGCACATAAACTGAGCACATTTTTTTTCTCCAGAATGTTCACATCCCAGAGAAGAGTCACTAGACAGACCTCACAGTATTTACTAACAGCACTAGCCAGCTACTGAGCTGAAAAATTTCTCTGAACAGTACTACCTGTGTGCTTTTTAGGCATTATCAAGTATGCATGAAGACTTCCAAGCAGTTATACATGTATGCCCCTGAAAAAAGAACAAAACCTGTTTGGGAATGTATGGCCTCTATTTATATCAAAAAGATGTTTAGGCAATAGCAAGAGGAAGGTTATATAGTTTACTGCCAACAAACTACAGGAATGCTCTGCTTGCACTCTTCAGGCAGGATAAAAACATCCATTAGGATTTTCATCACACCAATATAAATAGCCTCCAATGTGAACACTGATGACAGATGTGTGGCTAATCTACCATGTTAACTTCATTTGAGAAGTTGTGGTTTTGTTCAAACTTTATTAGTTAAACTTGAATTGATCCCAATACATTTTAAGTCAATATTTAATCTAGTTTAAGTATGTTTCCAGATATCATAAACTCTTCAGACGTCATTGTATTTACTATATGTATTCATGTAAATTTCCCTGTTAAAATAATAAACTTTTATTTGACTCACAGTTCCCTGATAATCAAAACAGAAAAAAATAAAATCAACCAGGAACATGACAGTGTGTAAATCCTTCTTAGCAATAGAATCTACAAAACCTGTTTCTTGACTGACAGCAAGATCCTAACAGCACATATGTTTGGCATATGTATTTCATCAATGGTGATTATAATGTGAACCAAGAATTAGCTTCAAAATGATGGGTTACTTAAAGATCTGAAAGAGGACATTTAAACAAAAGAAAGGAAATGTCCTGAATCACTTACTATAGCTTGACTATTTTTTCCCCCCTTATTACGTTCTAAATTATTTAAATATACTATTAGACATCATATTGGAAAAAAAACAGATGTTTTCTAATTATGAACTGATTTTACAGTGTGATAGTGTCACATATTTAAATTACAAATACACATTTTTAGCATTCCAGCTGTGCTTTACAAGAGTTTAATTTGCTTCTTGTGATATGTCACATTGCACCTGCCTTTTAAAACTCCTATAAATGTAAAACATTAGCCAAGCATAAGTATTAAGACATGCTGATGACTTCTAAAGATTTTTAACATTTTACAGAAGACGAAGTCTATATAAAGATTTAATAATGAACCAGCTAAATGTTTATTTAAAATAACATTTACAAATATTTTAGACAAGTACCAAATGGGACTGATGACTTGTGTGTATCTATGTAGACAGTATAGAGAATTAAATTTGTGCTCCTCTGCTCCTTTTGTGCACAAGGTATTCCACCATACTCTAAACTAATGAGGTTAATACAGTAAAATACTGGTAATCCGTAGAATTTTGTAGGAAGTCAGCTATGCTCTCAGCCACTACACACACAGACATAGACATTATAGTATTATCAATGGGAGAAATACTGGCCACAGCATAAGACCTATTTGTATTCTTTCAAGAACAGTCCACCAGTCTGGAGCTTTCCAGCTGATGGTACTAGAGATAAACAGTAAAAATACCAGCAATATGTCTCATGTGAAAAACACTGGAACTATTTGTATTAGCACTGGCTGGTCATATGAATTTGAACTTCCCATTTTATCACCCAGAGTACTCCGTATTGATTTATAGTTACTATTCACACAAACTATGCACGTGCATATCTGTGACCCATACACACAGAATCTGACATACATTTAAAGCTGTCGATATCTAAACAGGTAGATCATCAGTGATGATACTGTTGATAAACTATGGTGATATTTCTCTGAATGAAAGAGCAGTAGCTTCTATGAGGACAGATTTTAAACTTTTAAGTAATTAGCCTTTGATTCACAGAGACATGACGATAGAGTGGGAGTCTACACAGCTAGTTATTATCTTGTACACTGACTAGAAATAACAGCTATTGGTTTAGATTTGTATGCAGGTATAAAAAGAGAGTGTGAACAACTCAAGGAGAAAATATAACACTGTTGATGCACCTTTTAAACCTTGCCTTCTAACAACAAAGAAGAAACTTTTGACGCATCAGTCTTATGATTACAAAGACATATTAAATAATGTAGACAAACATAGTAACCAGCTCACAAGGAACATCTAACTGAACACTTTCTAAACACACTCAGGAACCTAACTCATTACTGCTCTAATCCTACCTCAAATAAATTAAAGGAAACTTTTAGCACTGACATCAACAGGGACTGGGACAGTCTTTACTAACACACTGCAAAGCTCACTGTAGTAATCCTTACTGGATCCCTGTTACTGAGCAGGGCCAGCAGAAAGGGGGTGATCCCTGTCTTCCTGCCCATTTGAAAAAGCACTGCTATTCCACATACCATAGTACAGTACATATATTACTTCCCCCAAACTAGGCAGCATTCTTCTTTGCAACTTCATCTGGCATCGCAAAGCCCTCAGCATGCATACCAGCTCTTCACTTGCACAAAATGAAATGGCAAAGTGAACAGTGAAAGGAGGGCAGGGAAAGCCCAGTGGGAGACACAACAGTGAGGCAGTTGTGGTAATCAAACTGTGGTGTAATGTATTTTAAAATGTAAGATTTTAGCAGCTACACATAATCATACCTGCAATTCTAAAGCTTCCATGCACTTAAGTGGGTTTGAGAATAATTGTGAGGGCATTTGGAGTACATAAAGTGATGTAGGTCCTCTGGACACATTTTACAGAAATGTTCTCAGAGCAAGGCTGTGTTACAGAACAGAACAATTCTTCCTCAGTAGACCTTTCAAAGATTCCTACTTGAATTTTGACATGTGCTTTTTGCTTCAACACTGCATGATGCAGTAGTCTTTGTCATATACTGCAGTGTCATAAATAGGCAGACAGAGATGGTATGTGCTTTGCTAGAGACAACAAGTGGATGCTCTGCAGATCTCAAGATTTTAATCCAGTCATTAGGGAATTTATTTTTGCTTCTCTGCCATGAAATTCATTGTACATGCAGCAAAAAATCCTATGCTCTGTGCAGGTTAAGCCATTTTGCAGGAAGTTGCACTTTATGTAATACAGATAGTAGAGGCACAAAAAGTGCTTTACATGCATCTTCCTATTTTGTATCACATTAGGAAAAGTAATAGAATATTTACTTTGCATTTTGTAGAATTCATTTTTTCTCAGACTAATTTCAGAACTTAATGCAGTCTGAAAGTGATAATACTTAAACAGAAAATTCTCAAAACTGTCTGGGGGTCTCATGATTTTTGCAAACAATACTTAGCTCAGTCAGTAGAGCATGACACTCTTAATCTCAGGGTTGTGGGTTTGTGGCCCACACTTGGGCACCAAAAAGGACTAGGGTGGTTTGACCTTGGCTAGGTGCCAGGTGGTCACTAAGCCACTGTATCACTTCCCCCCCTCATCTTCTCAGCTGGACTGGGGGAAGAAAATGAAACTTGTAGGTTAAGACAAAGGCAGTTTAGTGAAAAGCAAAGCAAAGCTGTGCAAGAAGGAAGCAAAAGGAAACAAAAATTTATTCTCTATTTCTCATGAGCAGGTGATATCTGGCCCCTTTTTGGAAAGCCCAGCTCCAAACATGTAGCAGTTGCTCTGATGAACATGTGGATGCCCTGCCATCCCCCCCTTTTTCTAGCTTTTAACGTTAAGCTGACATCGTATGTCATGGAATATCCCTTTGGTCAGTTTGGGTCAGCTATCCCAGTCGTGATCCCTCCCAAGATCTTCTTCACCCCATCCCAGGGCAGGTGGAATGCTGAAACAGCAGCCTCGGTGCTGTGCGAGCCCTGTTTGGCAGTAGCCACAACACGGGTGTGTTACCCGCACCTTTCCAGCTCTTAGTNCCCCTGTCCAGCTCTTAGTGCAAAGCACAGCACTGGGAGGGCTGCTATGGGGAAAATGAGCTCCATCTCAGTCAGACTCAATACACATGCCAAGCTAAATTTACCCCATTTAAAATTACTTATGTAGGCTATCACCATACATCATATGCTTACAGTAAAATTATTAACAGCAGAAGACAGAGCTAAGCTAAAACAAGGCCATTCTGGTAAGGGATGTCAAGTTGAGCTTTTAATTTTTATTTCCTTTTTTTTTTTTAAACGGTGCTATCTTTTTACTCCACATCTGCCACAGGATTTCTTTGTGCCAAAGAAACTGTGGGTGAGACTCACCTTTGTTCTTGCACCAACAATCAGAAAAGGCATATGGAGGGATAAGATGTGAAGCAGCTCACACTATGTCAGGTGCTGCAATAGAAGACATTCTGCCACTCCATTTGCCATGTGTATGCTTTATCTATCCCATCCATGACAGAGGAAATATGTTTACCTGCTTTGAAAAACACTTTAATGTATAGTGTTTAAGGTGCATAACAGATAAATAATATTTAGATGCTACAGGACCTACCCTAACTCCCTGTTAAGTCAAGAATTTCTCATTGACTCTATTTGGAAAATGGCCATTCACAGGTAGAGAAGATCTTAAATTTTCTATGCCTGTACTTGAGATAATAAGAATGAAATGCAAAAGTCTCATTAATTTTATGTTTTGCGCCAAGATTTGGCATTGCTAGAGTATCTTCCCTAACTCTTCCACACCATTCTATTAAAGGCGGAAAAAAAGAAATCTTCAGTCCATGCTCCAGGATTGCTTTGTCTGGGTTTTCATGCTATTGCTTCCTGTATCAAGAAAGTAATATGAAACTGAAAATATTTCCATTCAGCAACTTCAGCAACTCTACATTAAGAGAATCTGTAGTTTATTGGCTTTCAATGCTTGAGCAGGTTAAGAATGTGTAAGCAAGAAAGATTTCATTTAGAAAGAGAAGTGAAATGTCCACGATACCAACAGAGACATTAAGAAAGATTAGGCCATCTTCCTAAACTAGTTTTCAGCTGCTACATGATCAAAATAATGAATGCCACTAATTAAATGAAACAAATTTTGAAATAAAGAAAATTCATTTTTAACTCAGTAATAGCTCAGGGATATAAAATAGTGTGATAACCAGTAAAACAATGTTCACACTGTTGTACTGAAATAGGCACTGACCAACACTTGCTTTAGAGCAGATGGCCATTAGGTCACACTCTACACATAGTATAGCTGTCATAAATTTGGAAAAAACATTAGACTAAATAAATATTAAAACTTTGGCTTACAAAATACTTGGTCTACTTTGTAGACCATAATCAAAATTCTATTAATTCATTTAACTTTAAATGTGTGGAAGTTTTTAGAATTAATTTTGAAATCTCATTTCCTTTATTTTAAGAGATGAACAGCTTCTGTTCAAGGCAAAAGAAACAAAAATGCTTTAAATTTTGCTGCTATCGTAGTTCCTTTGAAATTTAGCTGATGAGTAATGACATTACTCTTGTGTCATGTTACTGTAGTGAGCTTAGTTGGATCACAACCCTTCAGCTGGTCAGAAAATGCACTGGATGTTTTCTGGATGTTTTCTGTAATTGCTTAAGGGATCTCAGAAGAATAGCCTACTACTGGAAGTTTAGCCAGAGCATCTACAGAGATAAAATGAAGCGTGCAGAGCTAAATTAAGTCCATGAAGTAGTCATTCAACTGAAGTGGTCTCTGTAGAAGTGTTTCAGAAGTGCTCTGCAGCAGAGGAGTCAACCATAACATGATCTGCCTTCTGAAAACGTGGATTCGGGGGTTTTCACCCCAAAAAAGGCATCTGTCAATATAAAGACAGACTTGCCATTGATGTAAAGCACCAGAAAGAAGTTAGCATCAGTAAAACCATAATAAAAAAATGTATCCCTACTGAGGACACCAAATATAGTGAGATTCCATTCAATCAGTCTGTTAATAACAGTCACCTTGAGCTGATAAGCTTCATTTCAGGGGAAAAAAATAGAAAAATGCAGGTAAAAGGTCAAATATTCAGAGTTACAGTAAGAGATTCATCACTTTATGGTGTTAATGACAAAATGCCAGAAAAAA
>VWZY01002376.1:725654-745672 GCA_013399075.1 Chloroceryle aenea
AAAAATTTAAATCCAGAAACTACCATTTAAAGAATTTTAAAGATATAACACAAAAACTAATCTAGAATGTCTAAAGCATTGGTAAATATGAACCAATTACTTATTATTTCATTAAAGTGGAGATGGGAAGGACCAATTCCTGACTCTCAGTGTTTGCCTCCTGGGGTCCTAGATAGCTTTTCCTGTCAAATTAAAAGGGAAAAGAAGATAAATAAACATGAGAAATTAAGATTGTCTAGGTATATGAAGGAGAAAGGAAAAGAAACAATGAAATAATGTTCCACAATTATTACCAGAGCTAAGGGAAACAAAATTACATGATCATAAATTCAGGATAATCTGGTTTTCTTTATGAGTTTCCATTTTATTAATGAAAGGAAGGTAACACCTTAGTGTACCCGGATGAATTAAAATGCCTATTTGTAGAATCAATCCTCCATAGGGGTCTTTAATAGAATCTGTGAACAATTCTGGAGTCAGATAATTTAGCTGTTAAAAGGCAATATTAATAGCTCACCTCTCAGTACACAGACCGGCCTGAACAAAAGTAGAAAGGTGGGAATATTGACATGAAGGACTGTGCAGCTTATTTGCATTATCATAACTTCCATGCAGCCAATAAGTTTTACTTGCACACAAGCAGCTCTTCTTAAAAAGGAGAAGAATCAACAAGCACAGAATCTGTCTGCCTCGTTGATCAAGTTCAGCATACCCATAGAGTGAGCTTTGAATAGACACAAGCTTGGAACAGAAAAGTATTAAACACCTGAAAAGACTGGATTTTTTTTTTCTTTTTATTTAAAACCCAAAGCAAGTCTACTTTAGAGCAAAGTTCTCTTGGTCAGTATCAGCAAGGAGGGCAGATCCTCAGCAAGGAAGGCAGATCCTCAGCAAGGTAAACAATCCTATTGACAACACAAAATTCACCGGAGTGGTTATTACCAGCTGAAGATCTGTCCTCAGAGATCTTCATGTTAGCTCCATTCAGCTTAAATCAAACAGCCTCTGCTCAGACTTTGGGGGGTTTCTCTTTTCTAGATTTGTTCTGTGCCTGATATGTGGTCTGCTTGTGTAGTTTGCAAGAAGTTGAAATACAATACTTTCTCCAAGTCTGCTGTACAAAACAGTAGGATGCTATTTCACAGATTTTTATTTTAAATCTCATCATTATTAAAAAAAAAATAAATCAAACCCCTTTCTCTTAAATATAATTGTTCAAACACCTGAAAAAATACCCAGGTATTTTATTTAAATTAGGTCTTGAAATAAAGTTCCCACAAGTTTACACAGTCTTTGTCCTAGAAAATGCATGCACATCACAAATGTAGCTTATTTTGATGATCTATCATACTGAAAACTACAATGAATTTAACACCGCAAAATATTTATTTACTTCCCATTTTTAAAGAAGGGTTTCCCATTAACTTTTTAACCTGTTGAGAGAATATATTAAATATATAAAATATCTTCTATAATTTATTTTTTAAAAATCTGACAAAGATACTGCTCATGGAAATTCCAAACAGATCATACTAACTGAAGTTAAATTCTGTAAACATTAGACTGCCTCTGTGAATAGAAATATAAGAATAAGGATGAGAAGAAACAGTTCAGCCTACCTGTGGGTATGTGCTACTGCCCATACTACAAAAGTAAGATAATTTCAGACTTCAGAAAGTAAGGTGGTTTCTTATTTGGGGTTTTAAAATGGTACTAGCATTCTCTTTTCAGAAAAGAGGGTTTAAAGAGGTTTACAACAGCCCCTGTCAATCTTCATATTTCATAAATATCTAAATGGTGACTGGTGTTGAACCATGAGAAGAACCAAAAAACCAAGTGTTACTAAGGGACCGCAAGAAATGCAGCTTGGACAGTTTCAACAGAAACTATAGAAAATTTAATTTTTCAACTGAAGACAGTTATTTTTGATTATGAACTGGTTTTATGAGCAAGACTGAAGAAAAGTATTATCAAAACCATAAATATTCTAGCCTGTTCTGTCATATATAATAGTCACTGTGGTTCATTCACCTTCCCATACCTCATCTTTTCTACATTCTGCATTTTCCAATAAGATCTAATCTCCCATGTTGGGAATGTCCCTCTCTACTTAGAAAAGGGGGAGTAGAGCCAGAGCAAGAGTACAGGAATGCATACCCAAATGCTCAAGACAGTGATAAAACACATGAGGAAAGGGAGCCCACAAGAGACTATCAGCACATTATCTACAACTCCATGTAGCCCTCATAGCAAAATAATGAATTACATTAACTAAAGCATTTTTATTTTCTCATGAAATACTAACATTTTCTCTTTAAAAAAAATCTCACAGCTTGCTAAAAGAAATATCCAAACCTCATCTTCTGAATACATGTATTCACAAGGTAAAATGTAACACGCTGCCCTAACCAAATATCCAAACAATTGTTTCACTAGAGTAAGAATGGTATGGATGACCATATAAATCCAATTTCAAATTGGATATCACTACAAACAAGCCCTCAAAACTTGTGAGTGATCTTTAATGTATACTTTTGGCACTTCTTATTTCAAAAATGTTATTCAGCTTCACCACAGACAAAATTTTCTACCATTTTCAATAACAGTTTAGCAGAAATGAAAACAAACCAAATTTGGCAGATTATGACAAATCTAATTTTATTCTATGGGAAAGGTGAAGGTGACAAGTAAGGCTTAATCCACACAGAAAAGACTTTCAGGAAAATCTTCCATTTCTACAGAGTTTTAACACACACACACTGCAATGCAACCAGAGAATAAAACACCATGAGCCTATCCCCCTTCTGAATTCCAGCACACAGGCTATAGGGAGCTACTATCAAGTTACAATAGAATTGATCCATTTTCATGAATAGACAGGTAAACAATAAGTCAATGCCTTTTTCTTTATTCCTTTATTATAATATATCTTCAGTCTTGTTATGGGGCTATTATATTTTGCTGTAGCAATTTAAACCTTTTATCAGAAATAAATCTGAGCTCTGTTGCAACTGTTCTGTAGGGACAGGCATTTCAAAGTTGAAAGAAAAATGAGAATGAAAAGAGCCTTTTTTGCAGGCTGCTACTGAAGTTTTCACACCACTACATTACAACTACAATTTAGTATCTTTAATAATATTTCACTACTATTCCATATTAAGCAAGGAATATGTTATGCTATATTAATCAACAATGTTTTTTTGCTAACTTAACTAAAATCATTCATTTGAAATGGCATGCTATTTTAGTGTCATCTTGCAGCTGATTTATAACAACTTAAAGTGTGTTGATAGTTTCTCACTTGCCCGAGACCTCATGAAATTTGCAGATTTTGTTGATTCTTTCTTAAATCTACTTTTAGTCAAGATATGGTCATTAACCCACTAGTTAAAAACACTTGACAAGACTTAAGTTGTCTCTGGCTTTAGGGTGTTTGAAAGTAATATTCCAAAAGAGGAAGATAGGGGAGAAATAAATGAAATTAATAAAACTAGCTGTGAAATCTAGAGGAAACCTGCACAATTGCAGAAACTTGAGGAATTGGTTTCTCCCTGAGCCAGCATCAATGATTCATTAGCCACTTGCTAAAACTCAATAATCAGTTCATGAATTGCTGAGTTCAACCATTATGAAAACAGTATACAGAATCAGTAAGTAATGGCCTCTGATGAATCTGCTGTACTGTATTCCTTTTGGAAGAATAACAATAGAAAAATCCAGACTAAAAGTAGAAAAGGGAAGCAAATGAACCAAATAAATCATATGGAAGTCTAACTTTGTCCTGCATATATGAATTTGCTCTGCTCATCCAACTTCATTGTAAGTCCTACATATCCAGGTTTCTAAAAAATGGGTTCATTTTCAAAACCTAAATTTCAGACTGTTGCAACATGCTAATTCTCAGAATAAAAAGTAATAATTAGAGGGGTTGGGGGGCTGTTTTTTCTATTTTTTTTTTTAACATGTTCTGAAGTCAGAATATTCTGTGTTGAGCAACAACTGTAGCAGTATGTTTCACATGCAGCAGTATGTTCCCACTGTCATGTCATGCCCCCTTGGGGCTCAACAGATGTGATATAATAGCCACACAGAAAATTAAGCCTTGATTGAGTCTGTCAAAAAAACCAAAACCCATATCTAAGGATATCTAAGCATTGTTTTGAAATGATAGTTTACAAGATAATCTTTGAGTTCTAATAGTAGTGACACACATTTATGCCAAAGCTAAATTTGATACAATCAGGGTTTTCTTTAAATTTCTTAAAAATGAAAGATAATGAGTTTCAGAAATTCCTTCAGCATTCAGAAGAAAGCAGGATCTTCATAGAATTTCAGGACAACGCTTGCCTGCCTGTCTTTCTTTCCCCTTTCCTTTCCTTTCCTCTGAATTTAAACCCTTGCTGCCTCTGTTTTTCAAGTTTAAACATGGAGGTTTGCTTCTGTGAATGGAGTTCCAAAGGAAGAGGGGGAGGGGGTGGAATAATAAAAATCCTTCAAAAATCCTTCAGTGCCATCCAGCATGTATTTTGAAAACTTTAACTTCTCTAAGGTTTTAACAAAAGGAAATTCTACTTGTGGAAAGAGATGATTAATCCAAGACACTCCAATGTACTATATGTTGTAATGATGAAAAGGATGCTCAACAGGTCTAAGCCTTTCGAAGGGAGGGTCTTACTCATCTTTGCCTAGGTGTGGTTCATGAAGCATCTTTAGCTCTTGACACAGCAGAGGGCACCTCAGAATAATACACCCTCTCTCCAGGGAACAAAATGAATTTCCAAGCCTTTTCTTTACCAGGTTAACATTTGACAAGCTTGCTTTAGTGCTCATTCTCCCCAAGTATCTCAGATGAGGAACACAGAAAAAGTTTGCAGCCAAGAAAGGCAGAAGGAAAAGAAATTTCAGATTTTCAAAACAGCATACCAAAACCACACTTTCTCTCCTTGCTGCAGACATCAAGTAATGAGTACAACTGTATGTATTGTGGATTATTCTAGAAGCTTGGGCCAAAGAAAACAGGAGTTGCTCAGCTTTTATACACAAAAGCATACACAAAATTTTCTGAAATCTTATCACTTAGGTATATGGGCTGAAAATTGAGTAATACTTAAATCCCAGTGCTCCACAGAGCCAACAGAAGTCTTAGTCCACCTTCAGCAATGCATTTATTTTCCTAGCATCAAATTATTTATGTGATACCACAAAGGTGCACAAATCTGCACAATCCTTTAAAGGAAGCTAAAGGTGTAGCCCCTGTCCAGAATATCTGCCATTCTAAATTCATCCTAATATTGATACAAATAATGGAACACACTTTTGCTCTCTAAAAGCAAATTGGGCATTCTGAGCTGGTCTCTGGCAGCCTTTTGTATTGCTTTCATTAGAGTGTCAGTCTCTAAAAAAAATAATGTGACAAAGGATGGGTGGATGGTGAGCTGGCAATCATACAATGTCCAAAGATCTGATCTCTTCTGTAATGATCATATGTGATTTACAGAATCAAAGGGTCAAATTCTGCCCTCAATTACGCACCTATGCCGAGGTGCTATACCACCACATGGCATGTGAATTAGAGAGATTATTATATTTCTGAAGAAACAGAAAAATGGTCTGCAGCTTTCAAAGTAACAAATTTAGTGTTGATCCTATATTAAATAACATGTAAGTGTACAAAAATATCAATGCCTATCCAGTGCATTTTGGGGTTTTTTTACGGATATTTTCAGAGAAATAGAACTGCTGCACTCTCTGATTCTAGTCTAATATTCTGTGTAGGAATATGGTCCACAAGCCAAACTTTGGAAAAGAAAAAATTGGCATTGTTTCAGACTGCCTGAACACTGAAGCGCTGGCTAAGATTGTCAGTAGCTCCCCATCTTCCCAGTATCTAACAGTCCTGATCTGTTGATGTTGTCATGGTACGAGAGTTTCTACAAATGCTCGTTTCTGTTGCTTCTCTTAACTAATGCCTACGCTTACTAAAACAGGATTAATGCAATTTATTCCTCAGGAAAATTTATCAGATGCATGTTATTTTACTTGGTATGAAGTCCCCATACACTCAGGAATCAGAAACACTACGGATTTAAATTACTGCTTTCTGCTTTGTTATACGGTCAACATCCTGTAATCCCAAACTTGATGAACTTGTTGAGTTTCTCCACTGACATTAGAGGGATTTTGTTCTGGTACACTGACAGGTGCCATAAGGAGAAGTGAAACTGAAGTCAGTGGAATTGAAATCTCAGCTGGCTAGAGGCATTTCTGTTATCCTTTTTTACGTAAGCACACGACCAAGAAGAGAACATTACTGCTGATAAAAACAGCTTCTCATCCACACTTTATGAACTAGCTCATGCAATCTCTTTTAGGAAAATGCATTCAATCACATTCTCTCAAAACATATGTACATGCATACACATACATAGCAAACTTAAAAAGAGAAGGCTGTCATATACAAAATGTGTATAGAAACAAATCTCCTTTAATGATTACTTTGACTACAAGATTTTGATTTCTCTCCACACCTACCTGCATTTGATTCTAACCCATAAAGGCCAGTCTCCTGCCACAACCATAGGGGAAATACCACACAAAGGATTTTGATTTCTCTCCACACCTACCTGCATTTGATTCTAACCCATAAAGGCCAGTCTCCTGCCACAACCATAGGGGAAATACCACACAAACAGTAGTAAACCCTAATTGACAGATACACAGATTTTCAGATTGCATGCTTTGAGGACTTCAAAGTGTGTCTCAAAATTATCACTGTATTATAGCATTTGTTTTGAAATGCAATTAATATTTATTGTATGAATTCTCCTGCTTTCCAAAATAATAATATCTGATTATTTATAAATAAATGTAATGACTTTTTACTTTGAGCTCGAAATAAATTCTCACTTTCCCTTCAGTCAAAACACATGTATATAAAGTTAGGGACAGTTGAAGCAATCTACTCAACAAATGGAATTGCAAACAGGAGGAAACAAAGGACAAAGACATTAAATAACAAGTAGGACTATTAAAGAACAGGTCCATTGATTTGGACATGCCACGGAAACATCATTGCCCCAACCACTCTGTGTCTCTTTCATGTAAGTGGAATAAACTACGCTGTGATTTATGTAGTAAGCACTGTGTTTCCGTGTCATTTTAAAAGAACAGAATTTTCTGGATCTTCCCTTTCTTAGTTAATACACATGCACACACACACACAAAACATATGTTAATAACTTCAGACCACAAATTTAATTTATCTCAGCTTTCCACCTGACATCATTTCTTGTCATGTGGCGCATACCCATCCGTAAACAAAATGGGGATTCATTACCATAGCAACAGAGAGTGTGACTTTGATCAGCTTCAATGATTATTTGTAGACACACACGTTTATAGATATCAAAAACCCAAGTGAAGGCTGATTACCTTTTTTTTTTTTTTGTATATGTATGTAATGAAAGCAGTTAAGTTGCTTTCTATGTATGAGAAAGAATGCATGGTAAAGACACTAACAAATACCTCTGCATGGAAAACAAAGCTACTGGCCATTAGCCTGGTGTCACTTCCAGTTACTTGTGAATATATATATTCCTAATATGAATAATTTGATGCATGTGTCCTGTGGCCAGTGAAATATTTTCTTTTTGTTCCCTGGCAGATGTGATTCTTAAGGCTGCACATGCAGGTGTTTTGGTGGCTGGCTCATACACAGTGAGAAGAGGTGGTAGCCTGTAGCTTGAGAGAAAGAGAGAAGGAAAAAAAAAATTATCTGAACAACATGTTGAAAAAGACTACAGTCAGAGCTGCGCAGGACCAGCTGTTTTTTTCTAATTAGAATAACAAAAATAGCACATTCTAAATTTTTTTTTTTTTACTCAAAAGCAATGAATGCTTTAGGAACTAAAAGGAAAGAGCTCTAAAACCTATTTAAATGAAGGAATGTTTCAGGAGCCATATGGAGAAGAGAAAGAAAAGGCAAAAGTAATGGTTTATTTTTAGCTAAATCTGAAGCATTTGAATTGTTCAGTGTTACATAGAGATTATCGTAGTTTTAAACTTCCAGAAATGTCAGTGCTGATGCTGCCTATTGTATCACAGTTTAAACAAGATATTTTAAAATACTTAGTGCATTTCAGTGATGCATTATTCCAGACACTGTAAATTCCATTCTACACCCTGAACATGCACTGAGATATATTACTTATGATATATCTGTGTTCCAGTAACGTATGATAGCTGCACATAATGAAGTATGTGACAAACACTCAAAACACACACTGCATCATCAGTCTTTTTTTTCCCCCTTCTCTTTTTTCTTTCTGTTCTCCCCCCTACCCCCACCTTTTCCTGAAGCACTGATGATTCAAAACTTTGAATACAGGAATAACATTTGTAACAGCTACGGCATTCTGGACATCTGCACTGTTAGAGTACTTTAGAATAAAGTCACATGGCCATAGGGAAATTTCACAGAATTAAATCACAGTGACTTGCCAAGGTGTGTAACTAGTTTGTTTTCAGCTGTTCTTCTCATGAATAATTACCAGGCAGGCATATCCTAAAGCTAGCACAAGCTGTCATTTCTCCAGAAATATTCAATATTTAAAACAGAATTTAGAATTTAGAATTTCATAAATGAAAATAATTACAGCATAGGCCAAATATCACAGGTCAGGTGCTGCCATGTACTTCTTACCTTTCTACACAGCTTCCCAGAATCAATGTGTAGTAATACTAAATTATTCTTACAACATAAAGAAAATTATGCAAAGGTATAAGGGAGTTGCAATGTGGTTGTTTTTTTTCCCCACAGAACTAATATTTTGCTAGCATTTTACTGCTTATTCCTTTATCAAGCACAGAAAGGGAAAATACAGTACAATCCCAAGCCTTCCATTGGTTTCAGCCCGTTTGGATCAAACATGCTGCATGTAACCTCTTCCACCACTGTATGTGTGAGCAAGAGCCAATTGTAGTGCAAAGTTGAACAGGAAAGGTGAGAGGCAGGAATAAGATGGAGGTGTAAAAGTTGATATAAGACTTTACCTTGAAGCCTTCCTTAGATCCTTTACTACCCATGCAGGTTCCTAACATGAAGTGCAGACCTATGTTGCATCCATGGAAAAGCACAGAAGTCTGTGGGGAATGATTACTGGATCATCACCTCTCCTGTACACCCATGGCACAGGCAGAAGTGGTTGTGGCCAACAAGTATCAGCTACAAGGGACCAGAGTCTCATTGTCCCACCAACACCCCTGTCTACTGCAAGATCAGTTGCAACTTCTGTATGCCAGCAAATTTCAGGTTTTCTGGGTTTTCTGTCTTTGCATCCCAGATGGGACAAAGAAAAGGGAGACTGCAAGCCAAGGAAAAAGAGGACTTTTCTTTCACGCAAGGCTTAATACATTATTATAATAATATGAAAATCTTTATTGGAGCTTGAATAATGCCCTGAAATAGATATTGTCCTGCTTAATAAATTACATTTTCAAATGAGAGAGATTTTATCACCAAAACATCTCATGATTAATTTCTAATGTGAAGCTTATTGCCCTAACTTAAAACATTTGATTTTGCATTTGTGTTCAAAGGTTGAGCACTTCGTAAAGTTTATATAAGAAAATCACTGATTTTTTTTTTCCCATATTAAAAAAAAAAAAATCACTAACCTGCTAATCCACTGTAACTTCCTAACCTCAATTACAGCTCTTGAGATGAAGGTGATTAAAAATAAGTATTTCCCCCCTACTTGCAAAGAGCAGGTCATACTTTCCAAATAAATTCTGTTTAAAATTTGTCAACAATACATTAATGGCGCTAATTAGAATTAGTCAGATATGTTCCGTAAGACATTTCCCATTTTTCAATCAGTTCTAGCTATAACTACTCGGAGTTTTAACATATCTAGTTTTATCATTGTAGTAAAAAGGGTTATTTCCACAGGAAGTAACAGGAGATAATATAAAAACTACATGTGCTATCAGAAAAAGCTACTAAAAAGTCCAGGGAATTAAAATTAAGATCTCACAGTTCACAAACTTAAGTATGGACTATGAGGCTAAATTTCTGCCTTAATGACTTTTTTTTTTAATTAGTAATTTATATTAATCAGCTTTTTACTGAACCTGGCCCACTGCTAAGATTTGTAGCACACCATTTTCTAATATGTTTGATTAATTTACTGTTGTTGCTTGTGAATAGCCCATGATCCTACTAAACACATTCTCAAATGACAAAATGAATTGATAAAGTAAGGGTGTCAGAGTGCAACAGGCAAAGCTGCAACCCATTTTTGCGGTTTTTCTGAATATGCTCAAGTCCAAGCATTAAGATCCAACTCTTTAGCTGATTATTCCTAAAATCAATTCAGCATTGTAAATATGCACAGTTATAAATTCAACATTATTTTTTGGTAATATTCTCAATAAATTAATAAAATTTTTACTCTATCTAGTGTCAATAATAAAAAATCAAAATCAAAAATCAAAAATCAAATACTACATTATTTACAAGAAGTTTATAAAATGAACAAAAAAGAAACAAAAGAAAACTGAAACACAAACAAATATATATATATGCAATTTAGACTATTTAATCCTACCATTTATCATAATAGGTTTTTAATTCTAATCACAAAAATTATTCCAGACTCATGATACAGTAACTCTTTGTAAGTGACTGATTATGTTTCCTTGTATCAGTTGTCAAGCATGTTTCAGGTTAGTCTCAAAACACAGCAGCTGTAAACTCTTTGGGATGGGCAAAGCACACAGCAGCCATTACCTTATCAGGGCTGTTCAGAATTTTTGGCCTGGTGGTGAGACAAAATTAAAAATGAAATTATTTGTGGATTTGGTCACATTATGACTTTTACATCAAAATCACTAATTTTTGTAAAAGTTATTTTCTAGTAACAAAAAAAAAAAAATGTTGTTGTGGAAAAAAACCTGTACCTTACTGTAATCCTAAAATACTAATTAAAATAAGAAACTCTCACAAATCCCTCTTGTCAATCCCAAATTCCTATTTCTCCTTTTTCCTGCAACGCTTCTCCAAATTGTGTTTGTGGCTGATCCTTCCTTCCCTGCCTTCCTCCCATGGGGAGCTGGAGCTCCACATTGTACTCTTCCATTTGCAATCTATTTTAATAACTTCGTCTTCTCCAACAAAAAAGAATTTTCCCATTGTCTTTATAGGAACAAGAAGAGATTTTCAGTGAGCTAAGCTGCAGAGTTTTTTGTCTCATTTTAATCAGGATGTTGGTTGCACAATTCAATATTGATTGTGTAATCAGAAAGCAAGAAGAAGCAGAACACAAATGAATTACTATGGAAAAATTGTCCTCATAATGGGGTCAGGAAGCATAGAGATATACATTTATAACACTCTGTCAAATTACATTATGCAAGGAAATAAATTATGTTAAGAGAGTATGTTTTAATTACAAGAACAATACTTCTCCAAATTGGGGGAAAACTGATACCCCACTTTATTATTATTATTATTATTACATAAATTTAGCATCAATATGCACAGAAGTGCCTGCACAGGGCACTTCCCTGCTGTTGAGGAGCATGTGTGTGTGCACACAAAATTTAGGACTGTAAGATTTTCCAATTACTATTTTTTCTGTAGTTTTTTCCTGACAGCCAGTGTGAAAGGTAGAGACCTAACCAGTAAGACAACAGTAGTTTGTTGTCATGTATGTGACAGCAGTTATATTGTTATCTCATTAAGTGTAATGTAGATACAGTAGATTATTTAAGTCACAGAAAATAGAGTATAAAATAAAAAGTGAAAGTATAAGATTAGGGAGGTTTTTAATTTTTTCTTTTTTTAATCTAAACAAACATTTAAAAAACAGTATCCTGGGGATAAAGATGACATTATTAGGTTACATAAATCACCTTATAATTACAAACAAAGTTTGAATAGGTGCGAAAGCAAAGACAAACTTTTTATAATCCATTATAAAGAATGGCATAATAGAACAGGTATTAGACATGCCTGTCTGTTTGATAAATTTATAAATGTTATAAATCTTTTGAAATATTTATTTTTCCATAAATAAGTTTTGGCTAGAAATCAAAGAGTAGTCTAAGTGTTGAGTATCAAAAAAAGGAGACATTTACACTGCTGTTTCAGCTTATAAGGGTAGTATTAAGCACAATGCAATGCTACAAAAAGAAGGCTCCACCCTAAGTCCACTATCCATGCTAAAGGTGTATCCTTCCTCCCAGCCACGGTTCTCCAGGATAACAGCACATAGCTTTGAAAATACAAAGGAATAAGCATCTTTGAAAACATTCAGCTTTTGCTTCAGTCCTGTAAATACCCTGAGCACATTTGTAAGGAGGAGGAGGAAAGCACATGGTAAAAGGGAAGTTTCGTCATGTAATTCTTGAGCTAGAATTTTATTTTACTTAAACTTCTGCTTAAAAACAAGCAAACAAACAAATGATTGCTAGATTTCTGATGTGTACCCTATTCACCCAAAGGTTTCTGGATACACTAAAACATCTTTCTTACCACAAGGTGGCATCTTCTTATTTTTATATAAACCATCAGAATATTTACATAATTTGAATAATTTTCTACACCTGAATGTTTCTAATTTTTTTTATGACAGCCATTTAACACCTGTGCAGATACCTAGCAATGATGTTAGACTTCACCTCACAAATGCTCATGGAAGTATCTGCTGCTGCTTTTCATACACTCCTTTACAGACATTACACATGTATTGAATTCCATTACTAACCAAGGTGCTGACAAGACTTACAGGAACACACAAGTACCCCTTTTAAATTGTGGGGCAATCTAAATTAAGAATTTACAAAACATGTTAAAAATGCTGAGCTTTCTCCAAAAACTCCTACTGAAAGATAGTATTACTGGTATCATCTGGCCAGTTTCTCAGCATGCAGATAGTTTGAAATACAACACAGAAATGCACTAAAGTCAAGGAACTTTACACTCCATACTCTACACACATAACTCAAACCAATTCTAGAAACCCAGAAAGCTGCATTAAAAGTATCAGTGGGATTTTTATTTTTTTTTAAATCTACCGAGATCACTGCTAATATAAGACATGAAAAGTAAAAAGGAAAAAGTTTAAAGTCTCTCTCTAGTAACTTCCATTTTGCACAGCTGTTAGCCTCCTTCCAAAGGTGAAGAATTTCACCTAATCAGGAAAGTGTAACATTTACGGACTGCATTCAACTTAACATAAATGCAAATTACAACATCAGCGAGAAATCAGAGGACTGACTTCCCATGACAGAACTTGCATGTCCATCCTGCCCGACCCCTCCCCCCCGCCACACACACATTACATTGCTTTAAAAGCAAAAAAGGAGATTAAAACACTACAACTTCATTAGATATGATCCTTAGTCTACTGAAACAGCTACAAAGATACTGTTGACTTCAAAAGGCTATGGACTCAGACTCCTGCCCCATGATTAAGAGAAGTTTAACTAGCATGGTACACCACAAACTGAGGGAAACTTTATGCCAAAACTTTTTCAGGAAGAAAATCAAATTTAATGCCTCTGAAATTTTTTAGAAATTCCTCTCAGCTTCCTTAAACTTCTCCTAACTACACAATTTTATCTCACATACTAATCTAAGGGGGATTTTCTCTACCTTTTCAAAGAAAATTGGTTTGCTTTCTTAAATTGAAACAATTTATTTCAAAATTTACTTGGCCTCAGAAATCTTGATTTTAAATTCTTGATATTGAAGTCAATGTTTTTCAGTAAAAAGGAAGAATTTTCTTCTTTACAATCAATGGCTTCAGATCTAGGTCTAGTAATTCTGAATATTGTACCATTGTTGAAGAGCATCAGAATATTTCTGAACCTGATTCTTCCACTCCCCTCTGAACACAATAGCAGGTACCTGTTTTTGATTTCCACATAGTATCTTTTCAACAAGAAGCAAAATGTCATTTTCTTTATCATACATAAACTAAAAACATGTCTGCCATTTTGCTAAAACAGCTTGTCCTCTCAGGTTCTCTGTTTCACTGAAACACCAAGACAGGGAGGTGGAGGTATATAGATCCTGATATGCTTAGTTATAAATGAGTATCTTCACCTGATGGCTGAACTGTAGGTAGCAGTTTAAAAGGAGTGATATGAGAATGTAATGGTCTGCAAATCCAAATGAAGCAACAGTTCTAGCCACTACCCTTACTCCCGATTATATGCAGCTGTGAAAACATACAGACAATATTTTTTACATACAAATTTCCATTTTTGGCCCCAGAAAAAATCAGTTCCTATCTCTTATCTACTGTCTTTCAGAAACTGAATTATAGCAGATACCTTCTAACTGAACTAATGTCTAGTGGACCATCTGCAAACAAAATTATTTCAACAATTATTCAGTGAAGCCACATCACTTTAAAGAGACAGGTATGATTATTGCTTCTAATGTTAAGTGAGAACTGAAAATAAATCTAAAAAAAAACCCCACTCTTGCATGCACAAGTAATGGAATGCTTATAATAATACACTATAAATGACACGGCTCTACCACAAGTACAAAACATGTCACACTGTTTTGAGTGAATTTTAAAGGGTATTCTTTCAATGAACTATGGTCTAAACTTATTTAATTTTGATTTAATGGCAAGTAATTAAGAATAAAAACAATGTCCCCTAAATAATCTCCTGTAGTTCCTTCTTTGTGTGCTGGACTTTTTTACTGTCAGGTATCTGCACTGAAGTGTTACTACCTTAGAGCCAAATGAAGCATTTTATAAGGTCTTGTGAGTGTTCTAAAATCCCTTCTGTCATCCCTAATCCTTCCAGAATGGGGCTCTCACCCTCTCCTTGGGCCTCCTGATGGCACTATGGGGCCAGAAGTCACATTGCTGCTGCCCTCAAAGGTGCCCTTTTCATTAATCCAATAGTAGACAAATACAGGTATGCACAGGGTAGTGGTCACAGATTGTGGCAAAACCTCTGAATGGTTTCAGATCTTCTAAGTTCCCCAAGGCTGCCTTCAAACAGAGGCAGATGCAATCAGTGTTCAAAGCATACAGTCCAAATACGAAACAGCTTTAATAAAATATAAACATATGCAACCATTTCTTTAGTGTACATATCTCGGTGCATGCCAAACATTTAATATTTCATCTTCCAGAAGTAAATTGATAACTGCAGACTCCTATTCTGTGCAGTATTCTCTAGATGTCCAGAGAGGGGAAAAAAATAATAAATATACATATCAAGGAGAAAGGACTTGACTTGTACAGAAAAAGGTGTAAATCAGCCCGTCTTTACTAGTTCCAGTGGAGCTGCTCTAATTTAGAAGCTCTGGCCCACCACTGGAAACATCATCACAAAACTCCATTTTCACATTACTGAGCATGATCTTACTGGTAACTTTTGTCATCATAAAATGACTTGATTTGTTTGCAGTATAAATAAACTAAACACACTGCCACAGAATTTGAAGCATGGGATGCAACATCCTCAAGGACAGTACCTAGGTCATAGTACACTCCAATCACTTCTGTACTATTAACACCTAATAACAAAATAACTTAAGGGGCAAAATCCTCTGTGAAATTAAAAGGAGGAACAGTGCTGACTTTTTAGCGGGGTTGAAATTTTTGCCTCAAATCCACAAGATTATACCAGCTAGCCTACCAGAGAAACAACTATGGTAGGGAGTATTAAACTCCCCTTCTATATTTTACACTTCACACTAGATATAATGTAGTTCAATAAATTCCACTTAGAAACTGGTGAAGATGCCACAGAACACACATATACTGCAAACACAACAGAAAATATTCTTTGGTCCTCACATATAACTTGCTGTCACTGTTCTAAGTCTGACATTCTTCCCTAAACAGAACAGCCACCACTCAAATAATGCCTGGTTCAGCAGCATCTCTCTGCTGTATCTGTTAACACCACATGTCTTCCATATTATCTTAAGCTCTCTTTCTTTATGTTAGGTTCTAAAAATCTATATTAAAAGTCCAAATGCTACTAATAGTTACTATGTCTCATACACAAGATACTGCTGCTATTCCACATACAAACCACTACTGAAAGAATTCAAAATCCCAGCATGGTTATTAAATGACTCTTCCATGGCAGCTATTTTAAGTTACCTTTCCAGGAACTGCAAGAGAGGTATCAATGATTTCCAGATACATCAATACATTTTGCCTAGGAAGTAGGCTTCTTCCACATGGTTTTACAAGAAATGAAAAGCAGGTCTTCTCTTTTGGTATGTTATGGGCTAGTCTGCTATTCTAATTAATAAATGGAGCAGACAGTCTACATCTCCTTATAGTTTACTCTATGTTTCCTTTAATTTATCAATGCAAAATTATTTAGCCGAGTCATTAATCGAATTCCTTCTGAGAGAAGCATTATTAGATATGTTAAATCACAACAATGTTGTTTCAAAACAGCTGTAGCCATGGACTTTTTTTTTTAAGCTTTAATTGAACATCTGTGCACTTCAATTAATTTGAACAAAATGCAAAGGAAAAAATAAGTAACAGTAGGTACCATGAATTTAACAATCTCATTTTAGTTTTTCAAACTACCTCAAAAAATTACTCTTCTACGTACAAATCAGATTGCTAACAGCAGCATTAAGTAGCATGAAGTTCATGATACATTTCCAAATACGATGCAATTTGACTTCCTAAGATAGGGATGATGTATGAAAACCCCTATTTGAACATACATTGTACAGTGTTCTATCTGTCTCTGCAAGTCAGGGCCGGCTTTACCAGAGGTTATTTAGCATATGGGTACTCTGCACAGAGGGAGGCTGATGTATGTAGATAACACTTGCAGCACTCTGATAAGGAATCTAAAGTATCAACAAGAAGAGATGAAAAAAGGATATCCTTTCCTCCTGTGCTCATCAGGAGACAAAGCACCCAGTTCAAGGCTGCAGGAAGGCCTCCAGCCTGGCCCAGAAGTTACCCAGAACCCAATTTCTGGCCACAGTATTTCGGTCAGTTTCTTAAAAGCTGAACAGTAATTAAGTAATTACTCATTAAAAGTTTAAGAGAAGACAGAGATGTTGATTTTTCTCAAAAGCTTGAGTGCCAACAACTCTCCGCAAGGATGTTCTCAGTGAGAAGGCATTCACTCTCACCCTCAGCACCCTTGAACCTGCTTTTACAGCAGGGATGAGAAACACCCTGCACATCCTGCCTGGAGGAATGCTTTGAGCACAGGGATGGTACACAGTAAGTATGCAACACAGCCTCCCCTCCAGGCACTTCTAAAAGAACCAAGCTGTGTTCTTGTAGATGCCCTATGCTAGATAGAGGAGGACTCCAGGCACACGATACAAAGCAAGCAGGTATACATTGATACAAAGCAGGCAGGTATACATTGCAGATATGCAATACATGGCCATGAATCAAGCACCTTTGTTCCATCTTTCAGATATAATTGAGCACAATGCTTTCTGTTAAGCACTTGATGACAGCCTTTGCTCAAGATGAAGTTTCAATGAATCATACTCTAGTAGCTCTGAATCATGGCTTCAGAAGTCCCCACCTCTCATTTTTAGAACTAGTAACCGCTGCTCATTCACTCACATCATCACATGAAAAAAGGTCTGATTGCTGAGAATTTTATTCACTGACATTTCTACATTCTAAGTGGCTATTACCTTAATGCTAACAATTCACCAAAATACACAGACAACTACCACAAGGGAGCTCATATTATGTAAACAAAAACTAGACTTTGTGTCCATACAGTCAGAAGTACTGTGGCAATAAGTGCAAGGCATACTTGTACTGATATAACTACCATCCACAGCTGGGATCATGCCATTTTCACACCATTTAAATCTATCTTGAGAAAAAGAACAAGATCATCTCCTGACCAAATGATATGCACTGGGTGAAGATGAGGCTTCCGAGTCCTTTTAGATCTTTAGCAGCTACTACTCCAAGAGATGACATTCACTAAACAGCTTAAAAAACCTAACTTGTGAAAAACTTTAAGTATTTGACAGAGTAAAGGTATAAATAACATGTAGAAAGCAAGTAACCGATTCCATAATATGCTTTTTTACATATTTTTCCCTCCACAAATATAATGGCACTGTTCATACTTCACTAAAGCATTAGTGTTTCTTTGTGAAACATTCCAGCTATTACTTCATATTAAAGAAAAAAAAAGGCTTCCAACAAAAAAGAAAACAACAACCAATGAACTTTTAAGATGGATTCAGGGATGGAATACTGCAATTCAAAAAAGCTCTCTTGTTGAATCAGATCATCATAACTGCAAGAGACTATTTTGAAATAGTTTTTACCCTCTTTGGACTATTAATGCCATATTCAAATCACTCTGAGGCTGTTGGGGTTTTTTGTTGTTGTTTTACCGTTCCTGGGAATACAGCTCACTGGCACACTTCCAGTGCAAGATGCACGTGAATAATACATGGCATGCCCTTTAGCAGGCATTGTAAAGCCAGATTTAAGACAAGGTTAGAAGTTTCTCCATATACACTCCCAGTGTTCAGCTGCTCATAATCTATAGCGTTAACAATTTATCATTGAATCCAGAGACTTGCTGCCAACTTATCAAAGTGGCCACTGGATGCATATGATCTAGTCTGAGCATCTGGCTCTTCAATGTTCCTGACATTAACACAGACAACAGAATCAGTGGACTATTGAATGCAATTACAGTAAGCGAGACAGACAATAGAGATTGATAGCGCCTTCTCTTTTTTATCACATACAAAACTAGTGGGGGTTAAAGCTTTGCCTTGAGCTGCCTTCATTTAACAATGATTGAAAATATGCAGTTGTGATGGTAAAACACTGCAGCCTGTACCACTTCATTTACTGGACACATTATCAAATTAAATGAAAAGTGAACTGCCAAAAGCAACAGTTATTATATATTAATGATGTATATTTATTTAGTATTGTTCACAAATCATACAGAGAACAGAATCCTTCTTGTTATCTTCTTTGCAGGTTACAGATGAGTAGTTGAACATTTCTATGTTTACATTAAAACTTCTGTCTACAAATCTCCAAATACAGACATGTGTGATTGGTTTTGTGACTATCCGCGTGGTTACAAATGTGTAATTAATAAAATGCTTCAGTAGTAAATGAGTCCTAATGGCTGCAGGGATTCTTTACCTCAAGTCACAGTTGGTATTCTTGAAAGTACTTAGCTAACCAAAGAAATGAAAGAAAATTAGTATTTTGTTTCCAGCAGGCTTTACATATTGGGTCACATGGTGTGTAACAACTTCTAACAAAGGGAAAATCCAGAAGTCACCAATACAGTGGCTTCATCATAACACATCTGTTGTACAGAATTTCATAGTGGTTACTGGTCTTTGGCTAGTGTATACTGGGTGAGCTAAAAATATGTAATTCACTCAACCTACACAGACAAGAAAGTGGAGTTATGCAAGTAATTGATTGTTTTGCTTAAAACTTTAACTCCTTGCTTCACAGCAACCATGCTAACAGTAGCCTTTCCTCGAATTACAGCCTCCAACGTGTGGCAATAATCAAACTACTGAATGAGAGCTGTTAATGCTTTAATGGTTGCGGCCTAGTCTGTATTGATTATTTTAACATAAATCAAGGGATTCCTCTTTCCGAGTGTCACATAAGAACTGATACCATTGAGAAATTAAATTAAGAAAAAACGGTCTTATCTACAAGCTCAAAATTAAACAAAACAATAACTACACTGTCAGCACCATAAAGAAAAAAAATCTCTTGCCAGTTTTAGATCCACTGCAATAAAGTGGTGGTTGGACAACGTGGTACTGGTACTGCCTGGTTTGGGGTTACAAATACAACAAAAGCAAACATATGGTCCTTGTCAGGCAATAATATCCATACAGGCATATTTTTGCCTATGTGAAGATCTTTGCTTGCTTTAGAAAAGCTCTTGATGCAGGCATTAGTCTCCGTGCAAGTGTCATGCTGAGGTATCTGAGACTAAATGTCTGAGCTGAGAAGTTT
>VWZY01002376.1:750570-784308 GCA_013399075.1 Chloroceryle aenea
TTACTTCTCCTGCAGTTTACTTGGTATTAGGCTTGCACTGATCTCATCAATAAGAAATGAATTTTGGTAACTTCGAAACCACTATATTATTTTTCCTTTTATTTGTAGTGAGTTTTTCTTCTCTCAGTGGTATTACTGCAATAAGTCAGTCATTATTTCTTTATGTTTTCCCTCCTTTCTTTAGTATTTCATTTCCCTTTACAGCACATCTCATGATCACAAAGAAAACAGAGACGCTTATTTCTTTTAACAGTTGAAATTGCTGCAAGTGATTTAACTGTCATTTAATCTGATTCCTCTCTTCTGTCTATGGAGAAATATGTTTAATGTACTGGAAATTATGTTAATAAGAAAAAACATTATCTCATTTAATGAAATAAATATACAAATATTTCAAAATAAAATAGAGGCAATCTTCACTGAGGAAAAAATGTCTCTTATGGTTTGCATAAAACAAACAAACGAGAAAAATTAATGAATACATTGAAATATACTGACAAAATTATGCCTAAACTCAAAGGGAAAAAAAAAAAAAAGAGGTGACCAAATTGCATCTCACCTAAACAAATGCTTCTTGAGAAAACACAGAAGTGTTTAAAGGATCAGAGTACAAACAATTTTTTTATGTTATTTTATTACCCTAGGCTAAACTTTTTTCCCTCCTTCAAAAAGGCATCACTTTTCCTGCATTTTCTCTTATTTTCAATTGGTATTGAAGTAATATTTATTGTTTAATGACTGAAATTGCTTCATCCTTTAATTATCTTTGATCCTTTGCCACAAAACATATTTTATTTATGGCAAAGAACTTTGAACCCCTGTGATTTAGTTACTCATAACAGTCAATAACTCTATTTGTAAGCTTTTACATTATGAAGTATGCACTAAGGTTAAACAAATATTGTTAGTGGTGAGAGAAAAACTTGTAGCAATTATGTAATAAAAGCATGAGCACTGCAACAGAGACACATAATTAGCAATTTAATTACAGACATCAAAACAAACTAAAGATGTCAATTAAAAAAAAAAAAAAATCTTCTGTGACAAACTGATTTCATTTCCCTGTTCTGCAATTCTAGATCCTAATGTATTTCTTTATGTTTTCTTGCTTTTCAGAAATGAACAGTGCAAAACAAAAAGAAAATAGTCAGTGTCATCTGTTTGGCTGTGACTGTGGTAGAAATTTTATTAAAACCTGAGTTTACTTTCTCACTCAGTAAGAGACTTTCTCTAGCAGTGGATTTTTGTTAAACTCCCCTTTAAAAAGAACTAGCAGTGATGAGTATGCTGTGTTGCAAATTCATTTGGGGAGTTGCAGCCGTTCATGTCACATACTTTCTCAAGGCATTTTCTAAGTGCACTACTTTCTCGCCTTGATTTTTTCCTCCTCCTTATAGACTGCAATGGATCATAACAACTCCAGCTCAGTCACTTTTGCTACCAAGAATTACTAGCAGCAGCAGCAGCAGCAGCATGATTTGTAAAGATCTCCAGTTACTTTTACTTGAAGCACAGCTTTACTTTCCTACAGCTTTCCTTTCGGTTTACAGACTTGTGAATCTGAATTTGAACGGGACAGAAGCTATGCAGTCAATGTTTTGGGTTAGTATTAAACAGGTCGCCTTCTTACTTTAAAATAAGCATCCAAAAAATCTTTACAGTGAAAGTCTAAATCCACTGAAGTCAGTAACATAACTCCCACCAGCTTCAGCAGGGATTTCAACCTGTGGTTCCAGAGACTCTCTTATTCCTAGTCTTCTACTTTTAAAGACATTATTCTCTCCTGAACTATGCATGGGGAAAACCACAGATCTAGATAGGCCACTCCTTACACCAGTCTTCCATCTTGAGGTCCTACACCTGATTCTTCTTGCTTGGATACTTAAGCTGCTTGTAATCATTACATAATATAGAAAGCACATACAGAAAGTACACAGATTATAATTAAAGTAAAGCAGGAAATGCATTTAATCAGATTTAGAATCACTAGCTTTATAAATATACACACACATATACAAAACCAACTCTGTACAAACACCAGGATTTGTTTGTAATTATGTACTCCCTTTTTTCTGCTAAATTTAAATACTACAAAAGAAATATTTGATACAGTTTTTGTGATCAGGGTTTATGGAGGTATTCGGGAGATGATAACCCTATGTATTCACAGCTTTGTTCTTCTAATTTGAGGTTTACTGGGCATTTAAAAACAAAACCCCAAACCCTATTGTATTTCTTTTGTAATATAGTGAAGAGTGTACCGCAGTACAAATGAATTAGGAAATCACTCTCCTGCTGTGAAAAAGCCATTATGTTGTTAACGTGCAGGTATGCACACAAAAAAAAACCCCACTAATTCAATAAGATGTGAAAGTGCGAGGTTTAGGATAAAACCCTCTCCACTTAAGTAATGTGAATGTCAATAACTGACAGCAATAACTTGCCTTAGAAAGATGCACTGCACCTTGAGAACCCAAATACAAAATGCAGAGAAGGTCTTTGATTGGCAAGAGCAGTACAGATGCATCTCACTGCGATCATTCACTGACAGAAAGGTTGGACCTCTATCAGAGACGTATCCATGAGCCTGCTCTAGAAAGGCTTCCCGTGTTAAGCCCTTGAAGGAAGACACTCTCCCCCTACCAAAAATGCCCCCAAGTTGGAAAGAACAAATCAATGAATGGTACTTGCAGACAGGGCAGCAAGAGTTTCACAGCACTGTCGGGTCCTGCCCACACTGTGCTTCAGTCTCCAATGCCCTCTGGATTAGACCCGCAAACTCGGCAAGTTAAAAAAGTTGTAATAATCTCATATATTCCTGTTGTAATAATACTTAAGGGAAATGGATCCAAAAAATGGAAGTAGAGACATTTTTTATTTCTTTGTCTTTTGAGTAATCAAAAGACTATTGACATGAGCAAACCATCTTGTCAAAGAAGAAAAAAGTCCAAATCCTTTTAAAAAGACATCTGTCTTTAAGCAGAGCACTTTAAAATTGCATCTAAAAATATCTGTGTGGTCTGCCTGATACAAACCTGACTTTTTTTCCCATTGAAGATTTTGAAAGATAACCTTTTTTTTCAAAAGGATACTTCTAATTTGAAAGCTTATTTTTTTTAAAGCAAAATCAAGTAAATCAAAGTTCCTAAAAATGAACATTTCTTTTCTGTTTTTCTTTTGCCTTTTTTTTTTTTTTATTAACAACTTTGTCTCTTTTCCAATTGCTGGTTCTATTCTTGAGAGGGTGAAAAAAAAAGGTGGAAGGAAACAGCAAGCCTGCTTAAGGTGGTATTCAGCAAAAAATTTGACTACAAGAAAATTCTAATTGTGTTCAGCAAAAAATACAGAATTTCAGTCATCTTGCACATTAAGCTCTTCTCGGTCTTAAGCTAAATATGGATAAAATCAAACCCAGGACTTATTCCTTACATCTGCAGAGGAATTCTACAGATACAGTCCTTCTCTGCCAATGCTGTGAATGCACAGCTTACAATATCTTTTAGGATTCATAAACTTGTCAGGAAAAAGGATGGCACAGACAGATCTTCACAACCACATCTCCAGCTCGACTCATCTCTCAGCCCATCACACTCCCCTTGCCATCTAGGAGATGGTGATGCTCTGAAAGCAGATGTCTGTATGTGGTCTCCCTACACAGAAAGAAAAAAAAGAGTTCCTACTCCTCTGTGGACAGCCCAGCTGGAATCATAAGGGAGCATTTGCCACTACACAACCTCTGCAGCAAGTCACTAATCACACTTGAGGTGTACAGCTATTTTCTCTAACACTGGTGGTGATACAGAGCACGACCACACAGATTTAATGCTTCATGGCTGTTGCCGGACCTGCCGATGAAATGGCCAGTTTGCCCTGCAGTACGTGTAAGCACAGGCACTCACTTCTGCTACTCTCTCAGACCTTTTGGCTCCTGTAGATTGAACATGTTACTGCAACAGCAATACAGAGACTGAAGGCTAAAAATAAAAAGCTAATAGTGTCTTATGTACTTCTGAAGTTTCTCCTGCCTCTTTCATGTAATTTCTTTAGCCTTTTATCAGTCTTTTAAAACATATTTGAATTTATTTGATTCCCTCATTTTGTCCCTCTGTTCCTTTAATGAAAAGAATTAATTTCTACACCTTTGAAGAGAGCAGTTCTTTCCCACAATGCAATAGGACATTTTTTCCTCAAAATGGGAGTCATAAAAAAATGGGAGTCATAATTTACAAGGCTGAAACTCAGTAATGAGCACAAATACTGAATCTAAAAAATCAAGTAGGTGCTTGAAACCAGAAAATGGAAATGCAGCTATTTGAGTAGAAATGAAGAATTGAATACCAAACTGTGAACACTACCTCTTCACCCAAAATTTTTTTTCAGTATTTGTATTTCTTGGAGTGCACATTTTTGCAAACTGCATTGTGTCACTTCCATCTGCTCTACAGAAACACATGATTAACCTAGCAATAGTGAAATTTTACTAGAACAAGAGAATGGAGAATTTAGGAACAGGAGGAGGAGTAAACGCGTTTGGAGCCTAAGTTTTGTAGACCTATTTCAGTTATGTTATGCACCATGCAAATATTGCTTCATTTGATTTAAATCAAAGTCAGCATTTTTAATCAAGTCAGCAGAACTTAAGCAGTAAGGTGTGCCAAGTACTTTTCTTTAAATCCCTCTCCCTGTTTTTCAAAAGTGACAATTGATAGCAGATGTCTCAAAACCTCAAGCATCCTAGATAGCTATTTCAAAGAGATATCGATAGCTGAAGATCAAACTTCTACACCGTCCTTCCACAAAGCATTCTCAAAGATGCTTGAGAGTGAAAGCAAATGCAAGATACAGCCTTCATCTAACTGAGACCATTTTAAAAAGCACAGTAGGGCTTCTGTTAGAGAGATCTTTTTTCTTTTCTGTAGAATTCCACATTGATTAATTAAATTGTCACAAACAAATCTAGGTCAAAACACAAGTTACAATACACATCTGTAAATAAATAAATATTGGGGTTTTTTTTCCTATAAAGCCAGGATTTCTGTTTTTTTATTCTTCATATAAGGCATTTGTGGTCATATTGGCCGGGCTAGAAATTAACCGGGGACTTTACACTTCATCCTTCAAAAAATTCTCTGTTTCTTTTGCAGCAATTGTAAGGGCAGCAAGCATGTATGTATTATTCAGAACTGACAATTCAAGCTGTAGACACCTCATCATCCCTCAAAAATGTCCCTCATAACTGAAACCAGAAGAAACTACCCCTAGACAATTCAGTGCTCAAACACAGAATTAGATGAACAAGACAGATGCTCTCAACATAAGTAATGACCGACTTCCTGTTCTGCCAAATGAGCTTTTGTCCTTCCTTATCATTCTAAAAAGTCAACCTGGGAAACCATCTGCAAAACTGAGAACAAGCAGCATTTTTTTGTGAAATATGTTAAAAATCACTTCCTCGCAACTTTGGGAGTATCACAGAGTTTTCCAGATAGCACTTTAAGAACCTACAACTATACAGAAGACTTCTCAGGTTCTGAAAACAGCCATAACATCTACACTTAGGTAAAGTGTTAGACATAAGTTATGTCAGACTTGCAGGCATCCCTATATCCAGGTTTTCAAACTCAGTCCCCCCTGCTTCTCACCCACTCTGAAACTAGAAGCAGGCTAGTTTCTCTGTGCTGTCTCCATTACATCTGTACCTGATTGCTCCTTGCTAGAATCCAGGGAGAAGGTGCTTACAAATACAATTAAATGTTTTCAGACTTCACTGTTCAACATTAGTCCTATTGAAGTACTAGAGAAAGGCCAGTGCAGATTTTTTCTTTTCTTTTTCAGTTGGCTTCCATATTGGGAAGCAACAATCTATTGTCAGGTGATAAAATTAGAACATCAAAGATAGCCTAACTAGAATGCAATTTATCACTGTAGTATTCTAGTATATAGAATTTATATTCCTTAAATAAATATATTTCTTTAAAGTGTCAACATAACCAAGAAATCTGATCTTCTAGACAATATTCCAGGCTTGATACATTTTTATTGCTCTCCAGTAATGAAGTTTTAACTCTTGATATATTCCTCCTATTTAACTGCCATTTCAACAAAACTAAAATGATCAATTTCAAAAGTTGGTTTAGGAAGAGCCATGACATTCTGCAAAAGAATGTGCCCAGGTGCTCTTTCTGAAAGCTCCCACCATTATGCTTCAACAACAGGGGAGAGGGGGTGGGAGAATAAAGAACAGATTTAAATGCATAACAGAATTGAAGCTATAAATTTGTTTTGCACTGGTTGCACATGTAAATAAGATGCACCGAGTAACTTTTTTTTCTTCTGATTTTCAGTTTGCAAATTAAGTGCTAGTATTATGTAAAAATCCCACGTGGTATAAATGGCATTGCTCTATTAACTTCAGCGAGTTGCCCTTATATACGCTCTAGAATTAATGATAACTTCTATTCAAAGTTATGAGTAGAGCAAGAGATTTGAATGAACGACTTCTATCACATTTATACTTGACATATGGGATTAGGTAATCCCAGACCAACTCTGTACATAATATATAATTGCATATCAATAATATCAGCCTGAAAATGTGTCTCACTTCTTCTAGGAGTTTCCCAAGTTAAGCATTTTTTTGTCCTGCTAATGAACCTTTTGTTACAGCAAATATGATCTGACAGTAATTTAATGTATGTAAATGTGATGACATAAAAGCATTACATAACCACTCTCCTACAGGAGTTTTTATACAGTATAGAATATAATGAAGACAGACTAAAATGATGCATATACCTGCAAGGGGAAAGTAGCATTTTTTAATGTAGTGAATCACTATAAATATTGTGTTAAGAAGTGATTTTAAGTGCCTCAACATGTTTGGAGAAAGGGATCAACTGATATGCTGCTGAATTTTTAAGTATAAAAGAAAAAACTAAAGGATTAGAAGGTACTTCCTACTTTCTAAGAAATTTAAAGAAAACACTGGAATAAAAATCTAGAAATGCCCCCAAATACACCCATGCCATCCTACATTATAGAATGTTCTCACTACATTTTTCCCCCAAATTTTGGAACAAAAGGCGCCTGCAAAAGGAATGAGAATATTCAGGGCCAGAATCAGAAGTTGACTGTTGACATCAGAACACTTTATTTTACAGCAGCTGTCTCCATGGACTTACACCTAGCAAATACAAACTTCACAATGAAGGAGACAAGTACTCTTGCAACCCTTCCAACGCTACATTTAGTCTCTGAGTACCTGCTCAAAATATATGCAACTGGGCAATCTTTACAAGTTAGTATCTCAATGAGCTTCTTCCATTATTGTCCTCTGTCCCTTTCAAGCACAAGGATATCTTTAAAACAGCAAATAAAAGTAATATAGGTACCCAACATTCAGGTGCAGTAACAGCTGAAGAAATACAACTATGTCACTAAAACAAATAGCTTATTTGTTTACATTTAGAGAAATGAAAAGAAGGACTCTTTATCTTGTGTAATTCCTGAGTTTACCTAAGACAACATTGTAATTTTAAGTATGCTTTCTAAAACATTTTGTGCTGTGGTTATTTATGTTAGCCTGAGTAAGAACTACTCCTCTTGCTGTATGTATAAATAAATTAGTGTTTAAGAAGACATTAAAGTGTCTCTATTTTGCATACAACTGTCTCCCTATATTTCCTCCATCAACTTTGTATTTGACAGAAGGAATTTCACTTCTGCCCACTCATTCTCATCCTGGTATCAGTGAACACAAGGCAAAAGAACTCACAACTTCTTACCAAATTGAAGTTATACCACGGAAATCCTTTCTGAATTTTTAAGATCTTTGCAGAAAAATGCAAAATAGATATTTCCAAGTATCATCACCATCCAGCACTAAAGAAGCTTAACTTTTTTTTTATTTAGCCAGAATTAAAGTCTATCATTTTAAAGCAATCTTTCTGTATGATGTCAAAAGTCTACAAATAAGATCCATTGAAAAAGTCCAGCTATACCACAAATGAAACCCCACTAAATTACATTAAGGTGAAAATTAAGACCCTCAAAGTGAAAAAGCTCAGAGTAAAGACTCAGTACTCTTACCTTGTGAAAAAGGTACTATACTACATTCTTTTAAAATAAATATTTAAATTAAGCAGCAAGTAACATCATAGAAGTTCTGTTTGGAATACAGAAGCAGATAGCATAAGCTAATTAGTCACGTGAACTGGTAATGTTTGCACAGCATTTAAAAAGGAAGCAAAGTATACAAGTTGCCAAAATCTTGGGATTCATGTATAAATAGGGCTTTTTATCATGCATATTTCAGTGCCATGTAACTCTTCCTTCCCAGTTTATACATTATAATACAATGCCAAAAAGGACAGTATGTATTTCCAGGTCCACAGCACATACCCACCTGCACATTTTAGAAGCTGGTCACAGGTGCCCATATTTATACATTTTGGCACTTGGAATGATCCCTGCAAGTCCATTCACACAACAGATCAACGGGTTTCTTACAGAGCAACTTTTTTTTTTTTNNNTTTTTTCCACTATGAACAAGTAAGAGAGCATTTCATCAGCCCCAAGGGTTGATTTGAACTTAGACTGCAGGTATTTACAGCTCTTAGAGGTAATGAACACCACATCAAAACCAGTTCACACCATGTTGTGAGGCTGTACAGTTCTGAACCCAATAAAATATATAACTTCTGGTATAAATAATTATTTTGCTGATTTTATACCTTTATACCATTTTGCTCGTATATAGTGTTAAAAGCGAATATATTATTCAGTAGCTATAAAGGACCTTTTCTGGTCTTTTCAGTGGCGTTACTGTCTTTCACATACTGTCAGAACATTAAGATGTCATATAACTTTTCAACATTTTACTGCACAAACCCATGTGCAATTGGCTAATATTATAGGAATGACTAAGTATGCTGGCACTACTTTATTAAAATCCATGCCTTAACAGTCTGTCCAAAGCATGGGCTGAAACACCAACTGCAGCTACAGCAGAAAGAAGAAAGGAAGCATATTGCTTCTGAAAAAATGATCGCTCAGTCCAGTCTCTTCAGCCACATGCAAAAATTGGTCTCCCCTACCAACCCTGACTGCAGCGCAGGAAATACAGTGCATGCATCCATGGTTTCCACTTTTTAGTGCTGCACAGTCAGACCAAAGCTACAGGCTCTCCTTAAATGCATGCAAAACACTGTTATTTTAATCACTAGCATCAGTTTAAAAAAAGACATTTCCCAGCTATTCAGTGTCTTCTATATATGCATACAACATACACTGGTGCAAAATTGTCAGTTTTATTATTTTGAATGTAAGAAACAGCCAGTAACCTGTCACAGCAAAAATACAGATTTTAAACTGTCATGGGTACTGTCTATCCCAAATGAAACATTACAAAACAAAACAAAATAAGAAAATAAATTTTTACAGATAGTTTTGGACATCCTTTTAATCAGGGAACATAGGGAGACAAACCAGTGGTGCAACAGCCCAGTTTGAGGGACTGTGATTGGCAATCCTTGCTGCTTCCCTTCCTGGAAAAACAACAAGACACCCCACAATGATAAGCCTGCCTTTAAGAAAATGACAAGAATATTTTCTATCCTATAGAATGTTTTCATCAATCATCTACCTGTGGCTTTCACGGTAAGTTGGACTATTACGAGATTGATGATAAGCTCAAACGCAATACTTGACCTAAATACATTATGTAGCAGTGGATGCCTGTTAAGTAGGTCAGCATGGGCTCTTAAAAGTTATGCAAAACTTATTGCTGCCATACAGCTGGCATGTCACTAGTCAAGAAGTATGAGAATCAATTTTATAGGCTGGAGGAAATCTCTTCTCATCATATGAAAATCTTTTTTGCCATACTTAATGTCTTAAACACCAGAATACGCTGCTTGTCATATGTCTTTAGGCCTCCAAATAAAATAGAAGTGAGGTGGGCAGCCAATGAAAAGCCTAACAATCCTGAGATTCATATAGATGGAAGATTTCTCTTTGAAAATAACTGTTCAAATAAATATTTTCCATTCTCGCACTAAAACTGTGATTTATAGTATGCATCAGACAAGCCTGTCAAGCAGAGGAAGTCTGTATTTAGTAGTGATTAATCAGAGAGAACTATCAATACCCTGTCTTGGTCTTGTAAGCTCACAGCATCATGGTGCAGAGAGGGTAACTGTACAGGCTTACCTGTTGCAATGTCATTGTGTGAGGCAGTACAGCCATACAGTATGACAGAGAGAATATAGTATTTGCTAAAACACATTGGTAACTGCTTACCCACCCATCCCTTTCTAAACATGTCTGTATCCTAGTGAGCAGAGACTAGACAAGCCTTGCTGAATGAGGAGTGACTCCTGACAGAGAAAGGATGTATCATGATGGGAAGTTTTATCTCCCCTTAGGAACGAAAACATCCTTTTGGCATGTTTTGACTCAAAAGCCAGAAAGGTACACTCTTCACTAGGCAATCAGCCATCTATGCATTCATGTACAACCGACCCTCTAGAGGAGGCAACATCCAGACAGATCCTAGTGGCTCATGTCATCTAATGCCAAGCTTTTAGAATCAATAGGCTGGGTTGAATTTATAGCTTCTATCCACTGGGTATCCTCCCTACATTGGTCCATGATGGCAAACAGAGGCAGCTACCAATACCTTAAAAGAGGCTATACAGGGCTTACCACTCAAACATTGTATAATAAAATCCCAGGAACCAAGGACTTTCAGACCCCATTCCTGTCTCCCATCAGTTTCAAAGACTTGCCATTATTCTCACCACATCACACTTTCATACACACCCTCAGCATGAAAGTAGGCCTGGCCATGAAGTTGTGGTCACACTGCTAAGTGTTATATATATAATCTTCTTCCTATATAGAAGCGTGTTATAGTCAAGTAGGCATTAGCTAGTGACAAGTACAGTAAGCAACTTACTGACAGTTGTCAATTAAAAAAAAAATTAAAAATAAGCTATTTACCAGTAAAAAAGATGCACAGAGAGTAAATAGGCTGTAGAAATATGTCTTCAAAAAACAAGTCTCATGAAGGCTTTCCACCAGCCTCTCAAGTAATGTGTTTCATGTATTCAAGTTGCATACATTAGTTAGCGTTCAACTCCGAAGCTTTTCCTTTGAGACGAGTAATTATTTTCTTTTTCTGTCTGACCTAGTGAATATTGCAGTGCTCTGCTATACTGTATTTCTGCCCTGCAGGCAGTAATGTCCCACCAACTTTCCACCAAATGCTCAGAACACAAGGCAAAAAGACAAAAAAAGTGAGGAGCATTATTTTGCATATTGAAAACAAATACATGCTATTGTGTTTCTTCTTTTATTGTTTTGTTATTTCATCATTATTCACCACAGTTCTTTCCTTCATTTGCAGAGTTTGGGTTTTAATGTAATGGCCATTCAATAAAAATGTTGCTTTTAAGGGTTTGCATATCATCCCATTTTCTCTTCAACCCTTCAGCAACCATATGGCAAGCAATCAGGTCTGCAATCACTAGGTCCATATTATGTAGAGCATGATTTCAGCATTATGCTATTACCCATCTGTTTCTGTAGAAAAAGACATGAACTCTTGTATAAGAGGTCAGTGGTTTCATTGCACACCATATTCCAGAAATCTATCTCTGTTCACTTGAGATCACTTTCGTGATTTACTGTAGTCTTTTAGGCCAGGGTTTGTGGTGTTTTTTTCCTTTCCTTTTTATTATTTTTTAAATACAATCAGCACAATTTGTCTGCCTGTTCTATAAAGTTATTCGTGATTGTCACTCTGTGCACTTATGCTCTCTTAAAGATGTTCTCCAAGAATCATGGCATTTTCTTAAATAAGAGACCAAAAAAAGAGAGAGTAGGCCTCACCTATTTTAATTTGTTTAACAGATTAGTTTAGGAATAATGAGGTTCACTATTCAGCATCAATTAATTTATGAACTAGTAAAAATTGTCTCTTTTACTTTGTTTCCCTGGTTTCAGCAATCCAAAATATGAAAATAGGCGTTTGGCTTTCTGTAATAGAGAAATGAACTACAAAAACACAGACAATGGTAACGTCAGTTTTTAATTTCTCCTAGTACTTGAATTCTGCCCGCAACAAAAACAAGTCAATGAACTTCAACTGCAGCCTATCAAGCTTATAAAAGGCAAAAAACCCCAAACAGTCTAATACCAAGGAACCTAACTGCAGGGCACTCTGTTAACAATAGCACTTAACCATACACTTTTAATTGGATAACTATGGTTCACTAAAGAAACATGATGTAATTCTCTTTAACAACCTCTTCAGTAAACCACAAGCTTGCACTAATAAACAACAACAACAACAAAAACCCACAAACAAACAAACAAACAAACAAAGCCCAAATCGTTTGGGCTATATGTAACAAAAAACATACAAACCAGTCAACACCACAAAACTACTCTTTTTATCCGGGATATTTTGTAATTTGGCAGGTGGTCCCCAGACTCTGAGAGCTCATAGCAAAAAAAGAAATTATTTGAAAACATACAGAGAATAAAGACACAGAGAGGTATGATGGAGAAATATGAAATTATGTAAGAAAGTGTTGACGTAGCATGATACAGAGACATAGCATGACATCAAGACTTGTCTTGACAGAAGCTGCAAGCAGTGCAGTAAAGAACAGTCACACCATGTCAGACGCATGACCACCTGGTGACATGAAGATGAATAAGAGGAACAGGAAGAGAAATGGAGCAAATCCATGCTATCTTACAGGAATTTTAATAGAAGTTCTAAAAAATAAGGGTGGAGACCTTTGCCAGATCCTAAGGAAGTTAGGGAGACTGGAGGAATAGAAATGAAGCAGCCAAGTTCTGGAAAAATCTCCCGCTACTGGTGTCTAGACAGAAGACAGTCACAGATGCTCCATCAAGTCAAAGGGCAGGCACATTTAAAGGGAGGGGAAATACCCAGAAAGCTCAAGGAAATAGAGGGTAAGAATGAATGTGATCTGTGAGGTGCTCTTGTTAGCTATGCACTTCTCAGAAGTCCATTTTTTTGTTGAAGGAAGCTGAAACAAAGAGAAGGTAATTTGGTAAAGTTGAACATAAAATGGATAGAGAAAAGACATAAAACCTTCTAAAACATCTGCAGTTTGTTATGGATTGCACAAGTAGATGAGAAGTTTAACTTCCACAGCAGAAGCAAGGCCTTAGAAATAAATTTTATATAGTGAAAAGAAATTTTGTACCTTCACCGACCAGATCCTCTAGTCAATGTCAGAGTACAGTAAGTGACCAAGATCTGTACTGTGTCTTCCACTCACTAATATAGATTTAAAAAATCTGCAGTACAGCTCTTGGACAACATTCAACAAGGCTTTAACTCAAAGCAGTTGGAATGTGGGAGCAGTATAGAAGTTTGATCCACTAATGTAAGAATTAAGCTTTTGTAATATATGCTTAAGTATCAAATGCTAAGTGTAACTTCAATAATAAAGTCATTAAAGAAATGATACATGGATATACTATGCTGATTAGGTAGACATGGACAGATTAGATGGAATGACCACAAAAAATAAAGTAAATATGAAATTGAGGAAAGTAAAGTGCAGAAAAATGAATCTAAAAGAATATTATAGGTATATGAACTTGGCAAATAATTGGAGTGATTCCTGTGAAGAAAGAAATATTAAACTGGTCAAATAAAAACTGATAATTCATTTTTCCGTTTTACTTTAATCTTTGACTATATGTGGTGTGAACACTACAAAAATCAGTGAAAAATGGAAATATTTAGAATGTAACTATGAAAATTACAGGCTGGCAACCATCAATTATAGAATAAATGTTATTCAAACACAGATGTAATAATGGCTGGCAAAACACATTAATACAGGTTGACCTACAGTTTTATTTACTTCTTTCAGGCAACCTGAATGTCATGGTGCTTACATAAACAATGTTTAATATTTTGAACTTCAGTACAACACTGCAAGAGTTAAAGTTATACCATCAAGGCATATCTCTTTCAGTATAATGGACAGAAAAATAAGGATAAACTGTTTATTATAGACTCTAATTATTCACAAAAAGTATACAGTGAAAGACTACACTTCAATTTTCAAGATAACTTTTTGATACTGAAAAATCTCCTTGCTTTGATGTTCACTAGCTGCTGAAATTCAAGCATTTGAGGGCAGAGACTTTGGTAAACAAATCTTTAATACACATGGATAAAGCGCTATTTTCAATAAAATTAATGTTTAACACAAAAGCAAGAAAATTCAAAGTTAAGGCTGAAAATTCAAAGTTAAGGCTGATAACTCCATCTTTAGCTTAGAGAATAGAGTTAAAGAAGCCATAGCATCTTATGCCAGGAATATTCTATGGTTACATTCTGAATATCCTGGCTTTTGTTTCATTTTCCATTCTCTGATTCTTTCCATTAACATGCAGACTTGGAGGTTATTGTTCTATGTTAAGTTATTGTTGTTGTGACGGCATTGCCTTTGTTCTTTTAATCAGTGAAAGCCACTGACCCTGAGTAACAGAAGATCATGTTATGAAACCTCATGTTGTAACAGTCTTTCATCCACTTTTCCAACAGTAACTATGGCCATTGCCTCAAGTTCCCCCTTTAGCTAGGTAGGATAGAAAGGTTTGCACCAACACACCGATTGGCCTCCCACCAGGTAAAGAAGGTTTAGGAGAAAGAGAAGCACAGGTAGGTGGTGTGCAGGAGCCAGTGATGCACAGGATTTTCTCCTTTGGATAATTGGAAGAGATTAAATAGAAGTGGGGCACACACAGATCTGGTCTATATAAGGTTTTAGTCCAGGGAGTCAGGAAACTGAAATATTTGCATAAAATTCTATCTCTTGTGAAAAGGGAAGTAAAACAGAGTATCTCTAGGAGATCTCCTCTTGTAAGGATACAGGTCTGTTTCCAACTATAACCAAAATCCTGCATATGCTTGACAAAGGCAGCCAAGCAAGGGTAATTATCTTCTACAGTAAAAAAATTAGTTTGGGGAAAGCTTGAAATATCCCACTTGTACAGGAGTATGGTTCTGGTTGGTTGTTTTTTTCCTTAGGAAGGGGAAATATTAGCTTTGAATGGACTCATCTGAAAAAGAAAGCTGCCTTCATCAACTAAAATATATAGGATCTATAACCTCCTGTCCCCCGTCTTTTTCTTTTGCTTCACTGTCACACTTGTCTAACATGAAAGAAGGGTAGGGGAAGAGAAGAAAATAATAAAACCAAGCATTAATTTTCTTTTAATTTTTAAGATATCAAATGGGTTAGAATCAAAAATACTTATTAAAGCTACATTTCTAAAAATACTGAAGAACTGTTTATAATACAAAAATAATGCTTGACGAAAGCTGTTTTCCAGTGAGCTGGTTACTTTACCTTTGATGCTTTGCCGCAAACTCCTTTTTTCTAAACTCATACAGCACTGCTCCATGCTCAGTGAAACCCTGGCTGCACACAATTCTCACGTGTCCGTCTTCTACATTGAGCAGCAGCTGTATTGCAACTTTTAAAATTATCAGTCTCGCAATATCTGGGCAGATTTTAATGACCTGGATTTTCAAAAGCTTTGCTTAAAAAAAAATATAAAAATTTACTCTAGATGTTCATGAAAGAAGTGAGGTTTTTTTTAGCATTCACAGGTCCAGAGAAAGATCTGGAACTGCAATTTATAAAATCTACAGATTTGGCCAACAGAAAGCAAATGAGAAGCCTAGATACAGTTTTATTTAATGTTCATGACAGTTTCAGCCCATGAGATTCACCTGATTTTCCTTTAAGTTTTAGTTCATTAGATTTGGAGTCACTTCCACCCCCCAAAAAACACCTGTCATAAAAGTACTCCCAGCAAGCAGCCTTGGTGAGCAAATTAGAAACCCATTCATATGGAATTACAGTTTGATATTTTTAATTCTATAAATGTCCACACACCCATCTACATAGAACAACTCAAACTGTGGTATTGCATTTGCCCGTTGTCTCTGAACTTTGAACAGACTTTTTTCAAGAAACAGTTGTGGCTTTTTTTGGCTATCATCTCATCTGCAACTCTGCCTCAGTTTCTGAAAGGAGCATCAAGCCCACACCTCAGATCAACTCAAGACAAAGTGAATGAGGAGACACAGGACAAAAGCCAGCAACTAGTTTATGGGAGGTTTTGGGGGGGGCTAAGTGAATCCTCACACCACAACAACTCAGTTCAGAATAATTTTTGCCTTTTTTTTTTTGTTATCTTGGGATGCATTCTGTTGTGGCTGTGATATTCTGCCCAGCTATAAGATTCATCTATGATTCACCAAACTAGACTAAACTTCCCAATAAAGTTCTGGAAGTAGTGAGAAACAGTCCCACTTAAAGAGACAAAACCATTACTGGTGGGATGCTTGATCTCATTGATTTCAGTAATCAGCAGAAGTTTCTTCCTTGTCTATCTTCAAAAATGTTGCATCTCCCAGATCTGTATGCATGTAAATCAAAATCCACTCACTGCATTCTTTAGCAGCAAGTCCCAGAACACCAGTTTCTGCTCTAATGCCCTGTTACCACTTCTAAGGCAGAGGTAACAAAAATTAATTCTTAAAGGGTGCAATGTCTTATAGTCCAGGCCTAAATTTGACCCCCTTAAATTACAGTCTGTCAGAGAGACTGACCAAATGACTACAAATCCTCCTTGCAGAAGCCAGCACAGTTGCAGCTAGTATGGACACAAAATAAAGGTGGATATTTCTGTATGGCACACTCTAAATGGTTTGGCTAAGTCTTCTGATTTATAGTCACAAATGTAACAAAATGGCAAGGGAGCTGATGTGCAAAAACATGATTGGGTATTATTCCCTACCAAAACAATTATCTGCTGGCTAATTGGGATCACTACATTTGTGTTAGCTCTGGAAATGGTTTTAATCACTGTTATAATATGGTACCAACTCATGGAGAATTTAAAGAAATAAAAAAAAAAATCCAGGATTAGAAAAAAATTACTGAATTAGAGAGCAATCTTTAATGTTTTAATTGAGCAGTTTTCTCAGAATATGGGGGGAATGACTCATGCAGTTCCCCACCTCCACAAGCAATTTTTGCCAACCCATCTGCCACCCCAAATGTTTCGTCCAAAGCAACCCCATTGGTGGACTTCTGCTCCCTCTGCTGGATCTGCAAAAATAGGTATTAATAGACCCAAATCTGTTTTCTTAAGACGCAAGGATGCAACTGTGCCCTGGTACTGGCTCCAAAATGGTGTTGACCTCACTGCTATGACTGAGTTGCAAATAAGTAGCAAAGCAACAACTGTAATAAACAAAGTCCCCTAAAAACATGAAGGAACACTAGTTACAAATCAAAATGGCAGAAGTAAAGGATTTTTTATTTTATTTTTATTTTTTCATGCTCTCTGAAAATGTGTAATCAGAAAGAAATGACAACACCCCTTGAAGCTTTCAGTGTTTCTGTCTAGCTTCAGCAGTTGTTTCCTCCTAACACATAAACATGCTGTAACATGACAGGATGCTTCATTGCCACATGTGATGTGAGAAAAAAATATCATCCTTACAATGGACAATGAAGTCTTGCTTCCGTATTTCAAGACATCAGTAAACTGATCCAGTGATAGAATGTAAAGGCCTTGTGCTATTTGCATTTTTCCTCAGTTTAGTCACAGATCACAAAATAAATTAGCAAATTAAGTTACAAGGCTTCCAATTTGCAGCAACTGAGCCTTCTAAATAATCTTCTATGCTTATATACACAATTCCCTTAAAATGTTATAATTTATTTGTCAACTAAAACGGTTACAAAAATTCCATCCCTCAAATGCTTTCACGTAATGATTGTTTTAAAGAAGTCATACAAACGAACTGCACAATTTCTCATTAATAGACTGCAGAGCATTAAAAATATACAATACACTGAAGTGCTAAAATCACCCATGGTATTCCTTCAGAGCTGTTAAACCTTGTTCCTCCAGTTTCATAAGAGGACATTGAGAGCTGTTTTCTCATTTAAAAGATCAAAAATCCTGACATGGTACAGGTGCCTGCATCACAAAACCCAGCGCCAGAAATGCCAGCAATTAGCATCATTACTGGCAGCATCTGAAAAGCAGCCAAATTCATGGAGACTGAACAAATCTCCCACTGTGCAGGTCGATCCTTCCAGGTCAGGGCTAAAGTGTATTCGGGGACCTTGCAGGAATCTGTAGCATTCCTGTTACACCAGTTATCATGCTTCTTTGCCAAGCCGCTTACACTAATGGCTCTGAAAATTTGAAACTCCACAAAAATATGGGGACTCAGCCCATTAAGTATCAGGTCTCTGATTACAAATTATTTTATTGCAGAGGTACAGCGTAACAATTTAAGCACACCACAACTATGGTTGGGTCAGAACCAGGTCACGCAAATGCTTAAGTTCTTATTTATGCAGCCCCAAATTGCCTCTTTCAGTGCGATTTTAGTATAGACAAACTTTCTTTTATATATAAACACAGATGTAAATCAACAGAGAACTTAGACATGTTTGTGATGTCTTAGCTGATATTTGCAACATGTTAGGGCAAATGTTAGTTTTCCTTGACCTGTATTAAAAATAGTTAAGTGTTTAAAATAGTGTTCCTTTCATTCATATGCTAATGATATAAACAGTGCTGCAGTCAACACATTACAAAAGCCTAAGTAGATTTCACTGTGACTTCTCCTTAGTAAATTCAGTATAACAGCTAGTAAATGGATGTACTGAGGGCATTGTAAAGTTGACACTCAACTATGCAATAATAAAGGGACTACCCAGTTCTAAAAAACATGCCGTGTGCCATAGGAGTTTAAACAAATTCTTAGTTTTTCTTAAGTTCCCATAGCACTCTCGTCATTTTCTTAAAATCACAGGACTTATGTGTTCCAACGGGTACTTAGGCAGTGCTATATTTTCTTCACATAGCACAGAAATACTAAAGATTAAAAAGTGCATGGTTTCAGTTTGCAATGCTTTGTTTCTGACCGTGTGATTTGTTCACTGTCACTGCTAAAGGGGTGCAGGCACATGGTTGATTCATCACTGCACATTCCTTCCTGCTGCTCATCTCAGCTCTCCACTCTGGTATTTGCCGACAATAGTGGTCATCTAAATACTGTTAATCCTTTTAGCAAGCACTAATAATTATGCATTAGCACAAATAACATTAAGGGTTTTTTTTCAAATAATTACATATATAATGGATGTGTCTTTAAAATTTGTTTACAGCTAATTAACCAATGAATAATTGGTTTCTCTTCCTGAAACAGGAGAAAGCTTGTCTTGCAGTCACAGTTAAAAATGCTTTCTCTCCATTTTTTCAACCAGTTTTACAGATGTTGTTAGCAATTAAAACTGTTAAAACACTATTAAAACAAAATTTCTTTATTAAAGGGATTACTCAACCCAGCTGAATTGTTTTTTAAAGTACCGGATCATTTCAAATAATTTCCAATTTGGATGATCAGTGAATGGTCTGAACATACCAAGACCCTCTTCTAAACAGTTCAGATCCTTTACTACTACAACACAGGCCGCTTGTTGCTATATGACTAGTTTAATTGTGGGCTGTAATAAAGGTCATAATTAATATCCCAACACAGACACTAACAAACAATTTTAAATTGCCAGCATAATCAAATGATGCAAACATCTATGAGCTACAAAAGTTCATTGCCGCAACTGACAATTTCTTAATTGTATTCAGTCATTCATGGAAATTTTATTAACATCGAACTGATGTATCCTGCCCTTACTCTGTCACAACACCAGGGATCTAATTTCATTATTTTCCACAAGATTTGCTTGACTACTGCCATGATTCTAATATTGCTTTAGTCCAGATGTTTATGCTATTTAAATTAGGAAGAAAAGGCTTTTGGGTAAACACAATTAAAGAAGAGGGTTTTTTTCCTAGTTTTTGGGGCTTTTTCTTCTTTCAAAATTTAGTTTGACATTCTTCTTTTCAGTAATGAATATAGTTGCAAAGTAAGTGGGTTTCCCCCCCTCATTTTTTATGCTCATTCCCCACTGTGTGCAACATACATTCCACGTATGGCTCCAGCTATTTCTAGATATAACAACCTTTTAATTTTTCACTTATACTTGAGTGCTCATTAAAGTGAAAGATAGCAGTGCATGACAACTGCACTTTTCCTTCTTTTGCTCTTAAATCATCCCCCAATATATTTTGAGAATAACAGAAACAGTTTAAATCTTCCTTCCTCCTCCCACGGTGTTACACTGCTGAAGTGGATCTGTGACTGGAGGATAACCTGTAGTCTTAAGTGTTCGAAATTAAATGCATAGCATCAGTTCTGACAGCAGGGAAATCTGTACAGCTGGAACACTGGCATTCAAAGGAGAATTTTGCTTCTGCTTTTTGATACAGCTTGAATATGTTCATTTTCTTCTGTTGGACACAGCATTTCATTCATAGGAAATCCCTTTCCTAGGAAACAATGCTATCATGTCTAAAGAAAGATTCCCCTTATATCTGAAGTTGTTTACATATAAAAATATGAATTTTTGCATGAAAGAGTTAATAAAAATACACAGAAATTTTTATAACAGACAGTACTATTTCAGTAAGGTAAAAATGACCAAATAACAAGTACACTCTTCTACAGCAGAGCACATACAGGTGAATATTATTCCTGAGTGCAAAACATGATAACCTCAGTATGCACAGTCTTTCAAAAATAAACTGGTTTGAGACAGTATTTTTAAAGGATTTGAACTAGATTTTCAACCCAGCATTTTGTCAACATTTGTAAAAAGACTGAATAATTTTTGTGATTTCATCTGACTGAAGATTCACACTGCACTGTGCCAGACAGTCATCAGATGTACTGAAAACTTACTGCAGTAATTAGTTAGCAACTGCTTTTATAATTCACAGCCACAATGATACTTATAAACAACTTCAGTATTTGCTGTCCTTACGAAACTGTTTATTTATTCATTGTGCAGAAGAGGTCATCGGCACCTTTTCACTCTGCAAATTCCCTACCTCCCCAAATCTGTGGCTGAAGGATGACACAAGTTGATTGATCTACACTATTATTCTTTTTGTGCGTCTTACATTTCTCCAAAGAATGTGACTCTCAATCCATCACTCGCAATTTTAATGTGTGGGAGCACTTGGGAAGCCAAAAGTTAGATTTGTTTGTTGCTGATGCTGTTTTGTTTTGCTAAAATGCAGGGAGATAGTTCTGCAAGCTCCCCAAGCCCTCTGGGAGCCATGCAGCAACACAGCCCGTGTAACACTGAGGGGAGCTTCCCATGCTAATGCTACTCAGCACTACCGTTGTGTCTCTGGCTTTCACTATTATTCTTTTGTGTGTGACAACGAATAAAATCTAGGAAGCAAGTCGTACTGACACATGTGGGGAGCATACTGAAAAACTTGAAGAAAAGTATGTGTTCACACTAATGAAGAATAACAAACCTGCTAGAAAAATTATCAAAACATTTCATGTGCACAATTCCTAGGTATTTTCTGTATAATACTTCAAAGCCTCAGTACTATACCTTTAAGTGTTGCTCTAGTTCCATCATTTGTTAATATGGAGATCTACGTTTGGCAATCTTTCTAAGTATACCATGTCAATTTTATGAAAACTAGAAATATTGTTGAAAAAATATTATCCCAAGAACATAAGTAAAATTATAAATATTCAGCACATCAAGCTTTTGATATACTTTAGTGCACATGAACTGAGTAGCTGTCAAAATTACAACAGGCAACTCAAGTAATTATGCAGATTTATGCAAAACATTAACAAGAAGAATTAAATGCACAAATGAGGTGGCTACACTTGAATTGTTAAGATTATGAATAATTACCATGAATCTTTTTGCTCTTAATATAACTTGTTTTTGATAAACAAAGCCTTAATTATCAGAATACTTTTGAGAATTTTGGTGACCTTCATTAATCTTACAAAACAAGTCTCTTGTGTTCTGCATTGTAAAAGGCACATGCTTAGAATAAGTACACAAACCATGGGAAAAGCATATGTTAATGGCTACTACAAACCAGTGAGTGATACCTCCGGTCTGAAGTAGACCGCATTCTGCACACAGAGGTGAAATAATACTGAGTATTTGGAAGACTCTGAGCTGAATAATATCTGACAAAGGGTAGGAGAAGGCTGCTATATAAGAAATTATTTCATTTTGCAAAATAACAGGTTATTTTAAAAATAGAAGTGAAATATCAGCCTACTGATTTCCCATCCTGAAGATACAGTAGGGGCGGTAAATCAGTTACAAAAGCAATAGAGAACCCAAAATATCCCTACCCCCACCCAGCAACTCGTATTAGTCATCAAGGCTCAGCTTTTGCGAGGTGAGCACGGGTGTCAAACATCTGCATCCAGCTTCCAGGCAGAATGTGGAGAACAATTTTTACTTTGCTTCGCTGGTAATTTCAACACTGCCCTCTTCCTTTCAGAGGAACAGTGGGACCTCTTCATGTCCCCTCAGTTAATTTCAGAATTAATTTGCAACGCTGTCATTGACAGTGTAACAATCCACTGATCAACAGTTGCAATTCTTCATAACACTGTCACACTCCCAGCTGCCACCATGGCAGCCAGCTTTGCCCAGGCCCAGACACTCTGCCTTGGGACTAGTAGTAAAGAAGAACTTTGGAAGCATTAAGGCTTTAATGCCAGCCACACTATTTCTTCCCTAGAGAGCAAGCTGTCAGATCAATGGCGGGTTTGTCATAAAAATCTCTCCTAGGGACTTGAATTTGTTTTGACAAATGTCAAATATCTTTGATGCATAAAAATTAACTTAAGGAGGTCACAATTAGACAAAATACAAACTTGCATTTTGCTGGTACTTGCATCACTTTCTATCATTGCATAGCAAGAACAAACCAAACACCATCCGGACAAACAAAGCCCTGTACAGTGTGAGCCTGTGCATAGGCTTCATAGAGTTATGAAATTCCTGTTCTCCACAAGAAAATGCATGAGCTTGGCCACAGTTCCACAAAGGCTTTGCCCAGAAGGTCTCTATGGAACACAGCGAAGCTTCTGGTCACAAACACCATCCCATTCCTCCCCCCCATGCTCCAGTGGGGAAGAAATCGCCCTCACAGGGAGGTTGCTCCTCCTCCCCATGCCATGTGGCCATCAGAGTCAGGCTACAATGCTACACATGTGCCTACACAGCAGGAAAGCACTTGGCTCTTCTCCACTCCATACCAAAATCTGTTATTCGGGCAGGCAGCACAGAGTGCAAAGTTCATCAATTATAAGCTTCTGTCCCATTGAGCTCAATGTCTCCTTGAGCATGTGCCCAGGCACATGCATATGTTTGGGGCATTACTCCTGAGCACTACTCCCTCTCAGTCCTGGGCAGCACTGAAGCTCCCTGCTCAGCCCCTGTGAAAAATAAGTCAGTAAATATTTGAAAGAGAGCTGGTTTACTATAAATGCATTCACCTACTTGGGTAGTAGTTGGAAGAAGAGAATTTAATCTAAATAAAGCTAAGAAGTCAATCACAAGTTCAGGTTTCATAAAGATATTAAGCTAACAGGCGCGCTGAGAGAGGTGTACTTGCCATCTGCCCACAGAGCAGAGATAATGCAAGCTGGCAGTATGTGCTTCCTGCCCCTGTTCTTCTGTCAATGCTCCTCAAACTTCAAGGGGTCACTTTTATAACTATAGGGGTACATCAGTTTTCAGATCCATTCAATCTTTGCTTCCTTTTACAAAAACATTTATTAGAACATCAGTTACAAGGGTTTTTTCCACCCAGCAAAAATAACATTCAACATGTGGGTATTGCACCAAGGCCTCCAAATTACTTCACAACAGCCAACAAACAGTACATGTTTTCTATTTACAAACATCCCTGCTGCATACACAGCAAGATCATGGGTGCATGTTCTGCTGATCTCCCAGGGCTGCAACTCCAGACTCCCAAGAAGAGTCTCTCACTTTCTAAGAACACAGATAATATTACTCTACTTTCACCAGGTAGGGTAAATATTTTCATTAGCATAGTAAGAAACACTGTAACTAATTCCAGAAGAATTGCATAAATAAGCACCCAGACTTTTGCTGTGTATTTTGTTTGATATACAAGCTGCTTATGAGCTTGAAAACTTCAGTCATTCAAAATCAAAGCAATCAATATTAACCTTCCTCATCAAAGGAAAAGCCTGATGTCCAATGATGTAAAAAGTAAGCTCCCGCTGATTTCAGCGGGGTCACAATTTAGCCTGCCTGCCTATGCTACTGCCTTCAATATAGACACTAACTGAATACCAGCTTGTGCGAGGAAGATGAGAAAGACAGGCAGAGATCAAACTCAGATGAAAATATAAAAATGGGTAGATTTAGTGTACTCTAAGTACCTTTTGTTTCATAAAAGAAAAAACAGATTGTTCAAAATCCACACTGTAACATGATCACAGGAATCAAAGAACATCTACTTCGCAGCATCAAGTTATTTTTCAAGAGCTCCTCAAAGCAAACATACATTGCCAGCCTTAGACTTTATATATATTTCCTATATAGCCCCAATTTAAAAAAAATAAAGATCAGAAAAGATAAGCCTTTCTGTGAAAATACTGACAGAATCTTAATGGAAGCAGTACTAGTGGAAACTGCCATAGTAATAATAATAATTAATTATTGATAATAATAATAATCTGTTACTCGTGGCTACTTTCTTTAAATACTCTACTAGCAGCAGTCATTTCATAGATAATGAGCCTGTTTTCGAGATGAGCTAATTTAGAAAATCAGGACGGGGTTACCACCAGCAGACATTGTTTTCTTAATAAATGATCCTTTGAATGTGCAGTGATACCCTGTCAAGATGATCCTACTTTTCATGAAATTTCCCAGTGTTCAAGAGCATACAGTGTAGCATTTCTCTTAAACAGTGTTGACACAATTTTTACTAGTTCTGTGTGTACGTGCATGAGAAGTAATCAAGTTTACTAAGGAGACAGCATTTATTTAGAGACACAAGAAATTGGTAAAATGGTTACTCCACCTTTTTCCCCACTGGAGTTTGTGTACAGTGACCAGAAAATACAACACAGCATTTTAAGAGGGAAAAAAAAAATTAGAAAAGGTGATACTTAGAAAAAAAAATAAAAAATAAAAATCACATAGATCACAAACATACAAGAACAATCAATTTCCTCACCTAGTTGTTGCCTTGTTGAGTTTTCTATTCTACCCCAGAATAGAATTTGCAGCCTGTTTTATACTGGATTGATAAGGTTGAACTATAACAAGCTTGCCTTAGTGACTATGCACTATATGAAACGTGTCTCAAGCCGTTGAGACAGATTTTGATGGATAAGGTTTGTATTACATGAGTCAAATTCACAGTGCTGCTTGTGCTTGAATATAGACCATTCTCTGCCATGGAACATTCTTGAAATAATGCAAGTAGAAAGCAAGGAACAGGCACCATCAGGAGAAGAAAGGAAGAAGCTATATCATAAGATTTCTTGGGATAGCTTCCTCAGAGATATCAGCAATATGTTCCGCATGCTCTGCAGCTTTCAAACCAGCGAGTTTAGCATAAGCTAGAGTGATCCAGAACTGCGGGAACAGCTGCAATGCTACGCAAGCTCCAGAACAAGCTATGCAAATTGGTTTCTGTTGGCACCTGGCTCTATCATTATGAATAAAAACCACAGCAAACACAAAAAAAAGAATTAATGACAGATTCTCACTGAACCAAAAAAACCCCAAGCATTCTCATCTCTTATGATTTCTAGACAACTTAATCTTCCTCAGACTCAACTTTTACTTGAACAATGGTCTTTTGTCCCAGAAAGCCAGATGTCCACTGGAGATAGACCAGGTCTACCTTTTTGGTAAGTGAATTCAAAACCTGAGACACCACCACACTTTTTTTCAGTATCGTCTTGAGCTTGGTCATCTTACCATTCAAAAAAATCTCAACAGCAACAGTGTTAGCTAGCAAAGAGCTTTTGTCTCCTGGTAGGAACACCATCACCTAGACAGTTGTTTAAAACAGAAATCCAAGGAGTTTAGCCTTATCTAGAAGGTAGCCAGGAACAAGTTCCAGGCCAGAGTACAGAAAACTCATCAGACACTCAGACCACGAGATGCAACCTGACAATTAGTCTTCTTCTCTACCTTAAATTACTGAGATACTTTTCAGAGTAGCTACAGGAACATGACCTCAGAATCAAGCTGAAAAAAAATGGAGCCTGAAATCATAAATTCATTATGAAGTTCAGGGTGAACTAAAAGAAGACTGCACTTGTGCAAAAGCATTCTCAATCCAGTCAGGAGGCCTCTGTTGCCAGACTCACTTCTGATCACGGTATGGAAACACGAGTAACAGAAGGGAAGATAGCTTTTAAATTCCCAGCAGTGTCATCACACCAGTTGGCAACAGGACTGTGTAGGAAGCATGCTTTTCTAGTGTGATTTCACAGACACAGTTCTATAGAGACCTAGGTGTAAGAGATGCATAAAAACATCTCACCTGTTGATGGAAGGCAAAATATAAAACATAGATAAGCTAATTGTTTTCTGAAGATTCTACAGTTTACAGAGGCTTTGTCTGGTGAAAGAGTCTCTGCTTTACTACTCTAAATAACCATATTCACATCCTGCAGCCATCAATTGCTCACCGAAGGTTCTTCAGAACACCCTAAGATGTCTGACAGATATTGGAAGATGGGAAAAAAAAAAGTCTCCCATCATCAAGACATTCCAAAAATACAGATGTAGTAAGTTCAGAGAAAACCAAGATGTCAAGAGCAACTTAGCGACTTAGCTTTCAAGTTCCTTTTAAAGCCCTTCATCAAATCCTAAAGCAACTAACAAGTGGATTAAATGCTCTCCTTTCCTTTGGCAGACCTATAATTGAGGTTTGCTCTTAAAAGAAGGTAAAAATAAACAAACATTATTACAGAGAATTCGTTCCTGGAGAGCTTTTACAACTGAACATTTATCACTCTATGGAAGATGTTGCATAAAGTGCTTTTTAATTAAAATCCTCTTGATCACCAGCCACAATTTTCCAACCCTCTGAGCACTTCTCTCCAGAACTCTGTGGCTATACTTTCAACTTCAGCCTTTTTTGAGCATTAGTCTTTTGGTCTTAGTGCAAAGTTAGAAGAACAGCAATAGGGACTTCATATGGATTCAATGCCAGACTCTGCTTGCACTCCAGATATAAAAATCCATGTGGTGAACTGAAAAACTAATGCACTTTGGGTCAAAGAAGAACAAATTCACTTCCATAGAGACATTTACAGAAAAAAAAAAAAAAAAGAAAAATCTCCACACAGCTCTAGTTTGAAAACATATGAAGTTCTGTATAATAGTCCAAGGACTTGTACACACTTATTTTCCCTTGATCATTAATGGGTGGATGTACACACAAGCACATCACAGACCTCGTTGCTACTGACAATAATACACAAACTAATTGCTGTTTGCTAATGCCTTTCACTTATTTAATCCAGTCATACATTTTGGTTTAGTGTAATACAAAAATCCCACTTCTGACATTAAAAAGAGATTAAAATATAAAGTGTTGGTTTTCCAAAGCAGTGACAACAATGACTTAAATAACTAATCCCATTAATTACTAAGAGCAATCAAGGTTTTGTACTGCTATTGCACTGAACAGTCAAATAAATCTGAGGGTTGCCTCTCCCAAGCATATGCTTTCACGCAACGTACAATTCTGTTTCTAGATAAAGGGGGAAGTCTAGGAAAAGGTCTGAAAGTGTTAGGAAAAAGACTTCAATGCTGGTTTAGGTCCTGGGTGCAACGCTATAGCAAAAGGCATGTGAACACCTAAACTACACATTGCTGAACATGCAGAAATTTAAGAGCAGAAGCAGCATCAGCTTCTGTATATGATATCTCTGTCACGAGCCACAAAACATCACTCTTTTGCTTCTGTAGTCTTTCTTTGAGGCAAAGCAGTCATTTCAGAAAGCTATTTCTTCTTAATTCATTGCAGTGGATTAAAAATAATTAATTCACTGGTAAATAGTTTTATGAATTCTCTTTAAAAGGATTTGATAAAGGAGGAGAGAAAGAGAGAGCTTTATCTTTGTTTGGTAACACTGGCACATACAGGTCACACTTTCCAGACTAAAATAACAGTGGGTGGGCTCATACTTTCAGGGTGTCCTCCATGTAGAAGGAATTGCCCTAACTTGAGAAGCACACTTGAAATCTTTCTGTAAGAACCAGTTTGAGGACTCAAACTCTACAGCGACTTTTGTAGCATCAGTCTCTATTGGAAGCTGACATCTCTTTGACAGGCAGAAAGGGGAGTGTGAAACAGTACCTAACTCAGAAAAATCACACTGCACTAGTGGGTTGTTAGCCACACCGTGGAAGAGATGTACAAAAAATGCTTATATTTATTCATCTACAAAGATCCAAAAACTTGTGCTTGAGAGAGCTTTTTTCCTGTCCCCACAGTGGCTCTCCTACACTTCTGGATCCATGGATCCACACCATTTAAGGATACAGCTCTCAGTACCATAATACTCCATATGAAGAAACTGATGGAAGTTTGAATATCTGAAAGTCCTACATGCCTGAAAGAACACACACCAGCAGACAGAAATAGGACAGAACCTTGAAACACATCCTTTTACTTAGTATTTTTCCTCAAAGCACAGAATACACCACAGATAAATGTAAAGAAATCAGAGACACTAAAAGGTGTACAATTTGTCAGTTCTATAGCCTTTATTTTAAAATTTAATAGTTAATTTTTTCCATCAGTCATTTGAGCAGATGATAAGTGGGAAGGGATTTTAGTCATAAAAAACTATCATTTGTAAAGGCCTCATTTAAATATGTCTTAATTAGCATTTTCATAACTGAGTTATCAGGTTTCCATTAAACTCTGAAATTCTCACTTCTGTTCCCACTGGACAGATGTCCACATTGCAAAAATAAAAACTGTACAAAATCTTACCACACTGTAGTTGGCAGTAGCTGGAAAACAGTCTGAGAAGAGAGAATGAATGGAAGAAGCCAATCTTATCACTGTTTTCAGCACTGAATCCAACCATTAAGAGAAAGTCTGCACTATTGGTAGATTTTCTAGCAAGAGACAGGAGGCCCGTCCCTCTTTCCAGTCCATCTGAGATCTTCTATTTGTACAATGATAAAGAAAACGAAATAAACAGAAACTCTAAAAAGTTACAGAATTGCTTAGACTTTTTTTCCCCTCTAGATTATATTACATTCAAGAAATGAAGATGACATACTTGGGCAGTCTTGTACTGATACGGATCTGGCATGCCTTGTAGAACTGCTCTTTCCCAAAACAGAAAAGTTCTAAACTTTTTTTCCGTTCACAGGAACTGAAATATTTAGAAAAAAGTCAAAACCATAAAATCCAAACCATTTCTAGTCCATAATTCTAAAGGAATAACCTACGGTGAACCCAAAAGCAAAAGTCTAAATACGTATAAGAATACTTAATTATATAATCTTTTTCCTTATTTAGAGCTACAATACAGAGAATAATAAACTATTTCTTTTGAAAAACAAGAAACCCTCAAAATATATTTTGTCTGCTCGAAAGAAAAAATTATGAAGTTAAGTTAGGACATTGCAGTATTATTTGCAGCAATGATGATATCAGTTTGGGCTTAAACCATGATTGTAATGAACACAAAACATTATTTACCAGGTGGCAATCTTACTTGAGCAAATACAACAAACTTGTTTCATTATTATAAAACTTGCCACTGGGATAACCTCCAGTAGCTAAACGCTCCTCTGTAAAATGAACGCTGGTTTCTGTTTTGTGAGAAGCATGCGGGGCAATTAATGCACTCCAGTGCCAAAAATTTAACCTAAACACCTTAGTTTCCTTGCAAAGTTGAATACTTCACAATGGAGGAAAGAGCAGCAGAAAACAGCAGATGTTTTGTACACATAGTTCAGATCAAATTTGGTTCTGGGCTATAATGTTGGGACCTGACTGAAGTAAGTAGCAGGGCCGAAGAGGTTTTAAGTGAAAATGCAATGTTGCCTTCAGCCATGACACAGTATAGAACAGGTAAATGCTAAAACTATGGACTGAATTAATTATGTACATTGAGGTGTACACAGACATATTTATGGGTTGACTACAGCATGGTAAACTGCGCCTGTTGTGAAAATACTTGGCTGCTAATGCTGACTCTGCTATTGATTTGCTCTATGACCTGAGGCAATTCACTAAAGCCAAAATCTTCAACCTTAGGCACCTTATTCATATTTAAACCCTTAAACAGTGACCCGATTTCCAAGGTCTTGAACATACACCACCCCCACCAAAGTTACAGGTAAGCTATATATGCATTAATACAGGAATTTAAATTTAGGGTTCTTTTTGAAAAATTCAACCATAACCACTCTTGTCTGAACCAACAATGGTCACCAACCTATCTGGTTTACTAGTGCTTCATAAATAAAAACACCTACATCAAGAAATGCAGAGAGAGAACAGAAAAACAAGTAGTTTGCAATTCTTGTTAGCGAATATATACATGAGCACATACACACATTGCTATATAAATACATATGTATGTGCATAAATATGTGTCTACATATGAAGACAAGCCTAAGGAAACTACTTTCTCTTTTAAAGAAGTGAAATCCTTAATGGTTAAAAATAATTAAGAAAATGGAAACAAAATAAAATAGACAATTAAGTTCTTGTTGTACTATAGAACACATGAAATGCTGTGACCAAAGCCTATTCCTGCAGCCAGACATTTTCAAGCTGTGCTGATGACTCCAGTATTTCATGCCTGACCATAGGTAGGTAATGATACAGTGTGTTGCAAAGCTTTAGCATGAAGTGTAGGAAGACCTGAGAAAGCTGACGTCACACATGCATTAGTATATTGCAGTGAGCTAGTTATCTTGGAATCATGCCTGTGCTGAAATCCAAGCTCTGGGCCACTTTTGGCTCAGAAAAGTCAATACTAGAAATCCCTCTCACTTGACCAGTAACAAAAATGAATAAATAAAATAATCCTTGTATTTCTGCCAAGATATGAGTACTCTACAGAGGAAACAGTGTCCATTCTCTTAGTTTTTAGAAACTACCATTTATGGTACAGCAGCAAGTTACTCTTAACCTGCAGTTGAGTTTCTGAAAAAAACCCAAAACCCTGTTTTGAGGAAATTATAAGAAATGGGAGGTACCATTCAACAGAACAATTAGGACATGGAAAAATGCAGTGAAAATCCTACTGGGAGTCACAAGGAGGATACAGCAATGCTGTAGCTTGCCTTCTTTTCCCCTTGAATTTCTTCCAAGACTCCTTTGGTATTTGATTAATAACAGGGAGGAAGATAAAAGCAGGAGGCAGTGACTTAACTCTCTTCCCAGCTGGATGAAATTCTTTCAGCAAATTATTACCTCTGGGCTTCATGTTGCCCATTTTTTGCAGCATGACATGGAAATAAGGAATGTCTTCTCAGGAAGCTATAGCTTACATGGTGGGAAGCAGAGTGTAGCAGATGTCTTAACAGGGAGGCAGATACAAGTTTTCCTGCAAGTTCTAGGGATAAGGCACCTTAGGGGAAGCCTCCTCCACAGATCAAATCAGCTTTGCATTTTCCTTCAGGCCCCTGTTTTTCACGAGCATTATCATGTATGCATAAACCAGGCTGTAGATGAAATGTATATTTTAAGATCAGTTAATTCTAATTGTCTACTGAGCATTTTAAAAATGCATTTTATCATAGTACCATACATAATACTGAAATATCATCAAGTAATGAAGACTCCAATTCAGAGATTCCATGCTTTTAATAACATTTATCAAGCAACTATCCAGACATCTTGCCTTCCATTAAGAGACACCAGTACCTCTTGAGAGAGCAGGCAATCACAGAGTTATAAAGGCACCCTAAGGACATTGTCTAAAATAGTCATTACATATCATTTTTATCCAAGTATTCACAGTTATAAGTTTAATGGGCATTAAAGAAAAAATAAAAGTGAAATATTTTTACTCCTACAGAGAATTAAAATGTGAACTCCTCCTTTCCTTCTTTCCATTTTGCCCTCCTCTTCAGACTCAGTCCCAAAGACATAGATAGCACTGGAGTCCTAGTCAGGTGTGAAAATTAACTCCACATCATTGCTTCCAGCAGACCTCTGGGAATGTTCTACCAGTTTATATCCACTTTACAGTGTGTCTAAATAACAGAAATATTTATGGCAGAAAAAATCTCTGAATCTTTGAAAGGCAGGAAAGGTGCTAGTCTGATGTCCACTCTGCCACAGAGTTGATAGTCTCCTGAAATAAGTGGGACTGCGCGGTGGGACCTTTGTATAAAATAAGCAGTAGGATTATGCATATACTAAGCAAGTGGGACAATGCATATCTATTTCTGGTGGAAAGGAAAAATAGCAAGGCCATCATCTTAGTTCAGTCTCTCAAATGTTACCCTGCCTCTTTCCATGGTCTATATATACTTGTGAACAAAGTATATTTTTAAAACCTAAACACTCCTTTGAACACTGAAACTATCATCACATCATTTCACAATGGAGATTGAATAGTGAACTCACAGCTTTGATTCCTCTATGTTATGCTCATCTTTGATTAAGAATTGCTCATGCTGAAGATACGCTCAGAAAGAAAAATTAACTAAAGTGACTTGCATTATTTATCAGCACTAATTCAGATGTACATTAATTATATGCTGTAAGTGGCTCCACTACAGAGAAAACAAAATTAAAAATAAGGCTTTCCTTGTCAGAAGAAAAAAAAAATTGCCTTCTTTTGTCACCCATGTATATCGCTTTTTGAGACTAAGTTGTTTGTATCATCTTTGTTTAACTTCTGTTACACAGAGTAAGACTGACTTCAGAAGACCTATAGCTACTTACTGTGTGTGCAGAGCAAACAGCTATCACACTTTAAGTTTCAGACCACTTTCTACTATCTTCAATGACACATAAACCAGATTTAACAGTAATAACCTTGCAGCCCTTGTTAAATTTTTAAGTGCTTTACTTTCCTTTAATCTGACAAATTTCCATAGACACATATCCACATCATCTACCTTAGCAGGAGTAGCTCTCCTATGTAATCAATTAAAATAAGTAGGGTCCCGACTGGGAACTTGACAGACGCCTCTGGATGCTCTCTTGACTTTTATAAACAGTTCAGGATGCTGATTTCACATATTGAAATTTTTTATCTAAAATGAGACAGTGTGACCAAGCCATATTTTGCAGGAATCTTCTCCAGTAATTTCCAAACTCTCCAGAAAAATGCACATTTCTTTTAAGATTTAAAAAGTCTATTTTGTTATCCCAACATAATAAATAATTAATGGTCATGGAAAGTCTCTCAGTAGCAGCATTTACATATTTCACACAAGATGCAGCACCAACAACAGCAATAACACATGCTAATTCAAAATGTCCCGTTGCCATTTCATAGCTAGAGTTTAGTGGAAAACAGTGCAAAACCCACTAAAATTAAAGAAAAGGTTGACAAGCTAGGGTCAAAACAATATTATTCTGGCAAATATAAGGGTATTTGCTTTTTTTTTTAATTTTAATTTTGAACTGATATAATAGTCAAGGTCATATAGGGCAATGTGAACAAATTCTTACTGATAGTCCTACAAGCTAACAGCATGTAAACAGCAAAAAATGTAGAGGATGATTAAAGATCAC
>VWZY01002376.1:784344-809183 GCA_013399075.1 Chloroceryle aenea
AAAAAAAAAAAAAAGTTCTCTTTGAGAAAATTTTACACACTGGGACAGTAACATCAAGTACTCAAAATTTAGTAGATGAAAATAAAATACATATATATTATAATGCCAGAATGCAGGTGGTATTTCCTGTGGCTGAAGATATTCAAGATCAAACAGACAGTGACTGGTCACCGTGGATGCACATCAAAAACTGCAGTACCACCTCAACCACATTGAATAGTTTTGAGATACTTCATGAAATATCAATTACCATCTCATCAAATAATTCCACTATGTGTCATCATACTGTGTCAAGTCTCACCATAAAATCATACATTCCACATACATGACAAAAATTATAATCTATTTCACCAAATCCAATTATGGTTGTTTCTGGAAAATAAAAATATGTTGTTTGTTTTATTCACAATCCCGTGAATTAAAAAGGAAGGCTATGTGGCATCTTTTATAGCACACAGGAAATTCTTAAGGGGAAAGAAATATTATCAGGTAGCACTGCTGAGGAGAAATGTAGTGACCTCTTTGCATAAATACATTTCAGGTCATGTCAGCTTCTTTCTTTCATCATATTTTACATCTTTCCACACTTTCTGTTAGATAGCAAGCAGTGTCTTCACTCTAAACTTCCCAAGGTCTCTTTTTCTGTCAGAAAAAAAAAGCACTAAGTTCTATCTTGAGAGCAGTGTTGAAACAACACACGGCAGCTGGAGATGCAGCTAAGAAGCTGGCACATGGCTTTAAATCCTCCTCACTCCAGCCGTGCTCAATAATCTCCAAATATAATGAATCTGTTCACAAACTTCACTGCAATACCAGATGCACCTTTCCTCTCCAGTGTGCCTTGCATAGGTTAAGATTGTAGTGCAGACATGAAAAAGAAAGGTGCTGTGCATCTTCTAATGCGCACCTCCTCTCCAAGGGTAAAGGAAAGCACAAAGGGTGGAATTAGGCTACTTGTGGCTGCTGCTAATTGTCAGTTACTCTCCCAGCCACAGTCAATTTACTGTGCTTCCTACACATGTTCTGGAAAAACACAGTAATTGTCTTCTGAATCAGCACTGTAATTTTCAACTTAGTCATGAATTCAAGATAAAACATTCTAAAAGAAAAAGTCTTTGTCCCCAGCTTTTGCCAGTATGAACAAATGGTATTGCTTAATTTACCAGGTATTCATACAAATGGCTTCTTGCTACAGAACTGTGCAGAAACTTATGTAACCTTAAGCTTAAGTGCTAGGACTAGAGTTCAAGTATCTCTTCACTAAAATAAACTTAGTAATGCTAAAATAATTAGTAGTTCATCCCTGCTTCTGCTGGAAAATATTCTTCTCACCAAAAAAAGGGAAGTATTTCAGCAAGATGTCTATTTCCAGAGACAGTGGCCATTTTCTTCCATGGCTTTGGTTTAGAATGGCAAACAATTACTATTTAATAAAAACAAGACAAAAGTAAAATTTTTCACATTTATGCAGTCTCTAAACTGTTGGAGAGAAGTAAAAAACAATATTCTCACCAACATCCTGAAAAGGTTGACACTCTTAGAGAATTAATTATTTATATTATTTTTCAGTATTAAGTATTTATATATTTTCATTCACCATTCAAACATCAATACTACATCATTCAGAGAAACTCTGGCACTAAAATAAAAACAGTACTTTGGATTCCTGACTTTTTTTTGTTAATATTTATTAGTGTAGATACAGTATTAGGCTAGAGCAGCAAATGAAGACTTACAGTCTGAGGTTTCAAAACTTCTACAAATATGTGCAAGGACAATGTTTTTGATATATGAGAAAGTTAAATAAAATATAGCATCATTCTCTACTTCTATCTCAACCATAATTGCACTGAAATTCTTCTTATCACTTCAGTAACTAGCAGTATCTTATCATGTAAATGTTTCTACATGACAATTCAGATCTTTGTTTGCCATCAAGTAAATTTAAAGAGTTGTCTTTAATAAAACAGAATAAAGCTAAGAAGTCAAGTACCATCTCTTAATTAACAAGCACCTCCATGCTTACACAAAATTACACAGGATTAGCTTGCTTGGCAGTTTTAAAGCTACAATCTGGACTTTGTCAACTTTTTGGCACTAAAATTAAAATGAAACCAAAGATTACAGCTGGCAATGTCATTTTAATAGCAAGTTTGCTCAACAGCATTCCAGAGAGTTCAGTTTCACCTGACATAAACCCCTGGATGGGAAAGTCTGATAACTCAGTGCCCGAGGACTGCCAAGGATCAGGAGGCCACCTGCTGCAACAAAAAACAGCATTTCAACACCCTGTTTAGGTCCTGAGAAGAAGTGCCAACCTCAGCAGGCAAGAGAATAATGGGCAAGCTCTCTCCCAGGGCCAGATATCACTTGGAAATCAGGTGGGATGGACAGCCTGTGTCTTGACTGCTGTTCAGAGACCTCTGCCTTTACCTACTGCCTTGTTACTGCTGTGAGAAGTGCCTAAACTGGCTTTTCTACTTGAGTGCGTTTGAAGGCATTCACCTCAGCATGCTCTAAGCATAGGAAAAACTGTTTTTCTCATGGCAGAAGGCAGAACAAATTAGATGTGCAGACATATCAAGGAAGCAAAGGTAGAGCACAGAAGGGCCTGATGTAACTCAGCACAGACCATTGTCCTAAATTGCATCAGAAAGCTCTGGCAAAACTTCTACTCCCTTGAATTCTTCTTTGAATTCTGCCTCTATTTTGGACTTGTGCTTTAAAAGTAAAATTCAGCACTGACAGCACATTGCTGGCTGATTTATGGAACAGTTGGTATAACTTCCCAAACAGGGTTACAGTTCTTCATGTTTCGGGCCAAATTTTGTTCTTATAAAACTATTCATCATTTCTCCAAACATTCTCAGAAAGTCCAAAAGTAGAACGATGGCAGCAGCTTCCAGGCTTGCCTAGCAATAGGCTTCACAAAGTAGAAGGGTGGGCAAGAAAAATAACTTTATATACATTCCCCTACCCACAGCTCTGAACTTAAACTCTCTGCCCAAATCAAGGCTTTCTGTGTCTTCCCAGACACAGAGGCAGGGGGGAGAGAAATAGCAAAAAAAACCACAGTGACAGAAGAGTGAAAAAAAAAAACAACCAAAACCTGTGTCCTCTGTGACCGAAGGAACTAGTCCTCCCAGTCTAGTACTTAGCCACAGAATGAGCACAAAGAGGAACTTCTTATCAGAACTATCTTTTCTGAAGAAAATGAAAGAATTTTTTTAAAAGCAAGTCTACAACAGCTTATAAAATGATCTCTTAGAATGAGTTACATAAGCAATAGATCTAAGTCCAAATTTCCATATTTCAAGAACTAGATATTTTTACTGCTATCCTCAAGAAGTGCAAGAGAAACAGTTACCAAAGGGAACAAAAAAAGGAAAGGATAATGTGTAATTCAAAGTCAGAGGTATTAGTCCTTTCCAGAAGGACAGCTACAGGAATCTCTGCAGTGGTTTATTTAGAATTTCCTCAAGTGAAAGATGATGGTTTGTTAAAAATGACACCTTAGGGATGCATATATAATCCCTCTGACTCCCATGTAATTTTTCCTCAATTTACTTCAAACCAAAATATTTTTTTTTCCCTTGCTTCTAGCCCTGTATCAAGCTGTCTTTTTCTCTGCTATCAACAATAGTCAGATAACAAAATACAGGTTCTGAACTTGGCATGTTTATTGTTGATGATGTCATATAAGCTGATAACAAACAGCTTCATTTTCTTTAAACTGGGCTGACCCTGAAGAGACAGAACAGGGGATAAAAAACCACAAAGACAAAACCAAACAAACAAAACCAACAACAACGACCAGAAAAAAAAAAAAGCCACAAAAAACTAAACAACAACAAAAAACACAAACTATCACCATAACAAAACTAACAACTTTAGTCTTGACTAGTAGCAAAACAGTTGAGTAAAACATGAGTTCATAAAACAACTACATGAACATATCAAGAGAACATACAGAAATGTTAAATTTATATAACTAGCCTTTGGAATATGGCTTATGATCTTTCATGTTTTAATTACAGATATTTGTGTGCTGATCAGAGATAAGGAAAGTCAGAAAACGTGCCCACACCAAAAGCTGTTTATTTTTTTCTCTTTTATGTAACTTTTGAAGTATACTTTTAAAGCTTTACAGCACATGGTGCAAACTACATGACAATCACAGTAATAATAATAATAATAAAAAAAAACGAAAAAAAATCCAACAAACAAAAACCAAACCAAACATGCAAGTCTTTCAATATGCATGTACCTGGATATACAGAATAGCATCACAATTATTGTAGGTGACCCATAAAGCAGCAGCACGCCCCTAACGGTTTTAGAACCTCACCGAAACAACTGTGCAATTACCGAACTTCAAACAGCAAGCAGAGTTTAAAGTTATCATGTAACAGCATGAAATTACACAGAAATTACAGTCTTACTACTTTGCAACTGATCAAGAGGCCTGTACCATGCCCTCCAGTGGGGAAAAAAATGGTGCCATGGCTACTTATATACCAAAAAATTGGCAGTGCCCTAAGGTATCTATCATTCCAGTGCCACTTTGCTTCCCTACTTTGAACAGACAGGACCAGCAATCCATCAACTCTGCCTATATACTGAGGCCCATGGAGAAAACTCAGCTACCACCAAGTAGACAGCAGGTCTGCGCTTATTTGGGCTGCAGCAACTTTGCTCTTTTGGGCTAAAAGAGAAAACTTCAAAACTACCCATGCTCAAATATGTCTGAGAAAGTGGTGAAGGGACTAAAGGAAAATAATAAGAAACATCATTCCTCCCGTATTCATGTGATACAAAAAAAAGTAAAGAATAAAGTAGAAATATAACTGTCCAGTTTCAACAAGTGAACCTAGCAAAGGATCATGTATTAGAGACTATCTATATTAAAGTGAATGTATTGCCTCTAATGAATATTACCACTCCACACTTTTTCTGCCTTTCATTGATACTTCCTCTGATAAGAATTGGATAATAAAGCACCATAATCTTTTGGAAGAATTTACTTTGACTACAGTCACTACAGGAGCTAGGATCCATAGTTTCACAAAATGAAGATACTTTAAGACATCTTGAGAAAACACAGTTTAGAAAGAATATTAAACTGCTGTGTGTATATATAGGAATAAGGACAGAGAAAAGATGTATGTGGATTGGTGTGAATCTATGCATGTGTAAATCTTCTAGAAAAACAAGGTTTGTAAGGTAAAGTAATATTTTAGACATACAAAATGCTAGTTAATTTTACATAGGGTAAGAATGATCTGTTTAAAAATCAATTTCCTTTTTTCTTAAATTTTAGAATTCTTCATACAAAACAAAAGTCTCCTAAAAGGTCTGAAATGTTATATTCTAAAGAACTGTATCTGTTCACAAAACATCCACTGAAATCAATACAAATTTGTTGGAGGTGATCCAGCACAAAATTTTAAATAGATGCTGTCTTGTCCACACTGACTATACAGAAAGTGCACCAGCATGAAGAAAGGAAATACTTATCTGCAAAGCAATATTTCAACTCAGCTACTTTACTCTTCTAAATATAGAGTTCCAAAGATCTGGTAGGGTTATTTATTGATGCTATCCATTTAATTTAAAAATAACTGATACTCATTTTTATTATTTTTATGATAGTCTTGGAATTCCTCCAAGTCTAACATGGCTTCTTTTAATAGAAAGATTTCAAGGGAATAATAAGGCACTCTCAAATGAGGGCCAAAGAGGCCCTGGATTTACAATAAGTAGTAGGGGGGAACCTCTTAAAATGAGTTTGTGGGCAGCTTGTATATATGATGAATTAAGGCAGTCATTACAAAAGAAACATGATTTGTATGCTATACTTCTTAAGTGATGAGGAACTATTTCTTGTTTTCTACAATTGCCAAAAAAAATTGGTTTTGACTTTGCTCACAGAACTGAGAGTACACAATTCATCCCTATAAGGTGGTAACCATTTCAATTTTATTTATATTTTCCCAAACAAAATCATTCTGGAGGCACAGACACTCCACTTCCAACATATGCTGGCCCCTTGTTTTCAAATTCTATCAACTGAGAAAATAAAAAATTTTTTAAAAAAATCTGCTACCATCTCATGCTCAAAAATTCCTTGCTCTTCAGCTCTCCTTTCTCCTGACCCACGCCACCCCTGCTGTGGAAGTTCTCAGCAGGATGTGCTGATGCCATCTGACAAGCTTTATGCTTATCAACAAGACTCGGCGACCTTGACTAGTGAGGACACAGTTTCAGTGCCTTTCCCATGGAGTGCCCCAAAATACCTCAGAAAGGAGTCCCTTCTTGTCTGCCCCTTCCCTACGACTGCACAAGACTCCCTTCAGACTACTGACACGGCTTGCTCTGAGCCCAGACAGATGTTCACTTGGTCAGGACAGGATGAGTCAACTCTTGGGTTGTTAAATTCAAAGTGAACTGATACCTGTACGTGTTGGAATATGCATTACAGAAACTGAGATTTCTCTACTAGGTCCAAGCAAGTCATTATCAGCCCCAAAAGGCTCATTAGCAACTGTTCTGAGAATTTTTCCTGGATTATTCTTACTCATTTTTCCATCTTTGACACAAGGAAAAGTGAGCAGAACTTTTTGACTCTCTAACTTAGCTTGGCTGACAGTAAGCATCTTGTAAACTTAACTCAAACTTAAAGCAGTCAAATAGAAAATAATTTTGTTACCTGAAAATTACTTTTCTCCCCCAGTTGAGAACCAGGGATACTCAATAACCTCATTCAATGGGAGTAACATCCATACCGTGGTTTGAATAACAAATTTAATTATTTTTTATGTTATGCTTTTTAAAAAACAGTAAAATTTTCTTCAGCCTCTTTAAATCTCTCCCCAAAAAGAAGAACATTTGTACATTGTCTGCTTTTCTATTAGGGTTTAACATAGGAATCCAGCCTCTAGGATAAACATTGTAACAGGTTCTGCATGAGAAAAGTGGGACTCTAATAAGCGCCTTGTAAAAGCAAACTAAACATTACACATGTGACTATACTCATGCAATATATGCAACACAACCACACAAAAGGATACCTTTGCAGTTCTGGAGCAGTGTACACTGCAAGCAGCTTCGCCATGACCTATCTTATTTTTACAAAGACACATTTTCTTGGATATAATTACTTTTAAGGAAGACTTGTTTTTATAAAAATGGTCTTCTGTGGAATAAGTGCAGTGCATGTAGAATGACACAACCCTCATTCCACCCCCAGGTAATTACATATGCTTACTGATCAGCCAGCCTCTTAGCTTCTTGGCATCCACCATACCAGTTTAAAATGCCTTGGCGGGCAGAGCTGAAAGTAAGGGTGAAGCAACTCACATGAAGAAACAAAAAGTTGGCAACTAACACACACAATTCATTGGAAGATCTGCAATGAAGTACAAATGATACAGCTAACAAATCAGTCATTGTAAAATATCTACCAGCAACTACATCATGAGAATTTTCTAAATATGAAAAAGCAATCAATGAAACAAGAAGAAACCAGAAAGACTCCTCAGACTTCAGCTATAAGAGGATTGCAGTAACCTTTTTATACTTTGCTGAAGATTTTACTGACACTTCTTTCAGACTCAGTGAACACACTCAGGATATACATTACAGCACAACCTGCTGAAGTGTTAACATTGCTTCAAAAGCATAAATGGCACGGACTTGCTGTTTTTCAGCAAGTATCACCATGGTGAAACTCTGCCTAGGAATCACACCAACACAGGCAGGGCTAGCATAATGTTTTACCTTGTGCTATCACCAGAATCCTGTAGTTGGGTCAGGATCCCACAGAATTGCCTTGAGGAGGTTAAAGCAGCGCACCTTGCAATACTAATCCAATGTCCTACGCCCCCCTGTAGAAAGCAGGAATGAAGCTCAGCAGCAATACAGCAGACAACCCCTCAGTGACTGTGAGAGCAACGCAGGATTAGCCCAGATGCAAATAGTGAAGGAGGGGAACATTTTGACGCTTTGAATGGAGTCAGTCTGCACTCCAGTGAGCTGCAAAGATTCCAAATGGATATGCTGAACTTTGAGAATTGGCCTTCACTGATTTATCTAAACCCTTCAATATAAATTTGGCAGATGGTCTGAACTGGTAAATACCCTGACATGCAGGCAGTACTTGATAGCTATTTCCAGTAATATGCATCTTTTCAGGGGCTATTCAAAGGAAAAGGAGCCATTTCTGTAATACAGAGAAAATGCTCAAAATTAAAAAAGAGCAATGAGACATTCCTTCATTCTGCTTTCAAACTGTGCTATTTCACCTACCTGTTTTCATTGTCTAAAATTCATGTTTAAGATTTATAACTGTGCCACAAATGGAGTACGTGACACTGCCACAAATAGCAAGCTATGCACCACACTTATAAAACTGGATCAGACTACCACTCCTCTTAGTTCCACCTCCAGTCTTCACCACTGGCCAAATAGTTACAGAATGCTTCAGAAAAATCAGACAGATGATTATGGCTCTCAAGGAAAGTTTCTTTTCAACTTTTAGAAGTAATAGATTTTAATTAAGTGCTAATGCTCTGAGGGTGCTGTCAATACCGCTACAAATACCTCCTTTCCCCTCACTCCATACCCATCTTTCAAGTTGATTTTGAAAGCTGTCTTTAAGTCTCCAAAATGTGCAACCATTTCTAAGCTGTTTTTCACCCTCATTATATGTGCATACACTTCCACTGAAGTCGGTGGGCTTCCTATGTATAAAGGAGTTTGCTGCACTTTAAGAGCAAATAAAAGTGCAGTTGAAAAATTTAGATCTCTCAACTGTGCAGATACTGTTTTAATACACTAAATGTCCTTATGATCCAGTGAGCTTTAAACCATTGTTAATTGTAAAAAGAAAAAAAAAATAAAAAAGAGATAGACCGCTATCTCAGAGTAATACAGCATTCTTTTAATTAAGAGAGAAAAAATACACATTCAGACAACACAGCAAAACCACATCTTTTAAACATCCACTAATTCAAACAGCATACTGCATGTTGCATCTGATGTGGCAGTTATGGAAACTATGTGCTTTGATTGAGTAGCAGAATAAATACCTACCTAAAATCAGCATGATGGACCAGTGCATAAATTAAATTCTCTTGACTAGAATTACCTATACTTTTATAGTATTAACTATTTTTTTTTAGTTGAATGTTGCCTGATGAAATAGGATTTTCCCAGCTAAAAATTTCCCTAACTTTTTCTCTCCAGCCTATTTTTAAAATTATACTACAAGATATAAAAGGTACATCCTGTATTAAAAATCTAAACCAATTTTTAGCAGTGTTGTACTCCTAATTGATATTAAGTCACTGAAGTCACTACTAAAAAACATAATGAAAATAAATGCAGAATTTAATCTCACGAGCATTTTTCCAATGTACCTTTTTATCCAAAATGGAGAGCAAAATAGAAATTGGCACCTCCCTCCCACCCAAAAATGCCTTGCCCTGTTGTTAGACTATTTCCCTTCACATGCACTTTGTATGAAAATGAGACTTAGGGGTTGGTTGGGCTTTTTTTTTTTTTTTTCTCTTTTATCATTTGAATTTAATAAGCATGAAAGTTCAGAAGCCAAGAAGGTAGATATTTAATTGTTTTCATCACAGAATATATACTGGTGTAAAGCAGCTGCTGATTCCAGATAATACCACAACTGCACATCTTAATACAAACATTTCTATTTTTCTTTACTTTCCGCCATAATTAAGAGGCAGGCTGTGTAACTTTTGAAATAAACCAAAATGACTTTTGTTTTCCCATACACATTTCTACATGGAATGATATGCCAAGCTAGAAAGTACAAGCGCAACAGGCACACATATCACAAACTTCACCATAATGGGCACGCATTCACCCATTGGATCAACATCTTTCAATTTATTAGCATGACAAAGGACACAATTATTTTGGATATGCCTGAATGCAATTTTCATTAACTTTGCAATGATTTATTAACAAAAGTGTCAGGAATGTAATAAAAGCAGCAGGACTCCTAAAAATGCCAAAATAATAAAAAAAAATAAAAATAAAAAATTTAAAAAAGGAGAATAGAGCAGAATTTCCAAACATGCCTTGCAGCATCAGGTCAATAAGGTTGCTTGATTCTATCAAAAGCATCACCACGGTGAGTGAACTCTGCAATTAACAAAGAGTAAGCACAAAAAATGCTAATATCTCATTTGAATGTAATTATGCAAAGATTACTGTTCACTGGAACAAGAAAAGGGATTTTAATTGTCACCCAAAGTTAAGTGTAAACCCAGGATTCTAGTTCACTTCTTGTTCGGGAGAGTTTATACAACAGTAAAAATGAAGAGTTCACAAATGCTTGTGTTCAGTGGCTTTGTAAAATGACTGTACTGATTTTCTATCAAGTATGCAACTTCCTAGAGTCCTTCTTGTAACAACCCTCCATGTATGCTGGCAAGGTTAGTCTGTAATAAGTTTCACCATCGTTTGCATTTTAATATTATTTGATCTCATTTACATGTTTAAATTTGTTCCTGTAATAAAATTCATTAGTATGTTTATCATAACCACATAATGAATATAGCCCTTATGTAAAATAAAAAATTGAAAGTACATTAGAGACATTACAAGCTGTTTGAAATTACTGTGCTTTGCATATTATACCTTATTAATTAAATTATAAATTATTTATTTATGTATTTCTTTAATCAGGGGCAAGCACTAGAACAATATTGTATTAGTATAAGAAATACAATACAACTCAAAGCAAATTCATACACAGACCAGTTTTACATACATAGAAGCACAGATCATTTTGCCACAGGGTGGCAAATACCATTCCCTGTGCCATGTACCAAGGGACATGAAATAGCTATTTAAAGGGCAGCAGGGGGAAAATGTTTCTCATCCAAGTTAAAACTTAACTTGTTAAGATATCTCGTTTGCCTTCCCTTCTTAGAACAATACTTAAATCAGATATGCAGATGGAACTGGAGAATAAAACCTTATTCAGGCTAATGCCACATTGACATTACATAGAGTCCACTAATTTAAATAAATAATAAAAGAAACAGATTTTTTTTTTCAGCATTTTGAAGCAGTCTCTAAAGTTCAGATGACAAAATTTAGCATTTTATAATAATGGAGAATATCATAACAACATCAAGAAAGTTTGAGTTTGTATTCATTAAGGTATAAAGATAGTGATAGAAATTAAAACAAGAAGCCAAGAATAAAATTACCAAATGCATAACTGAGAGAAAAGATGGATACAGAACTTGTTTCTAGTCTGATATCAAGAACTGCGCTTCAGTTTTAATTTTAATCCCACAAGGAACTGAGAATCTAGTGTTGTGTAACATACTAGTAAACTAGTGCTTTAGTAAACTCAGAATAGGCCGCTAGAGGATGGGCATCATTGTCACAGTGTTTGTTTCAGCCTGAATCCTGAAGAACATCTGGTACCAAGGCTTTAAAAAGCCTAGAGAAATGTGTATTTGCACACACACACACACACACACACACACACACACACACACACACGCAGTAGAAGAGAACAGGCACAGAAGCTGACATTTTCAAGAAATGGTGAAGATTACTGACAGAAATCAGAACAATAATTCTGTATCTACAAGCAACAGTGCTTAATAAAAAGGAGACATTCAGAAAAAAAAAACAAAAAAACAAACATACTAAAGTTTTAAACTTTTTTTTTTTTGATAGTTTCCAGCGAGACAGGAAAGGCTAAGGCTGTGAAATGTTACTACCAAACCCGAAGAAACACTTAGAGCAGAAAAACCCCAAACCAACAAAACACAAAAAAGGGCATGTGTCAAAATTACATTTCATTTGGGAGGATTCAAAAAGCCACTGAAATCCTAGATTACTCTGCAACTGATGGCAGAGAGCTTGACCAGCAAGACAAGGTGCCAGTCAGGACTATAGATTTAAGGTCCATGGACATTGTTCCGTGTAAAGTAAAGTAAAGTGGAGCACAAAGCTCAGCCTGTGGTCTCATAATACACACAGAGGAAGCCTAAACTTTAGCTCAACAGACAAGCATTTAAAACAACCCATTGACTGAACAGAACAGGCTTAGGATACTAAGTTTATTCCACTATCTTGCACAAGGCTATGAATAATGAATACTGCTGGAGCATAATTTATACCCCTGGGGAAGTTCCTCTTCTCCAACAGAAGCTGCAGATTGCTCTGGGAATCAGGAATATGAGAAGGACCAACAGCAGACACACACTTATTTTTAGCCCATAATGACCGAAAAGAACTGTTCATTTCTGCCTGCACCAGACGAAATTCAAGTATTTGTTACATGTGTGTGTACACGTGTAAAAAAAGTTACTTTCATCCACTAACACAGGGAGGAATACAGCTGCTGTGGCTGATGCCCCATGCTTCTACACTAAACTTCCCTGACAAGTTTCTAAGTAGTGGCCTCAGGAAAAGCACGGCTCCATCTCCGTACATTCAGCATTCCCTCAGGAGACAATTTTCTTCATAGACCACTATATCTTAAGTGGTGATTCTGCATCTACAACATTTCATTGGGAAATATGCTGCTAATGAATACTAGAAATTAGAGTTTACCTGAATGATGTTTGAGACAAAGGACCCTAGGAAGCTTTAGAAAGTGAAAGTTTAGCTGGTCTAAAAAAAAAAAAAAAGGCAAAAACCCAAACAAACAACCAAAAAGACACAACCAAAACAAACAAAAAACACCAACCCCCCCCCCCCCCAAAACAAAACAAACAAAACAAACCAACCAAACCCCAAACTCAAACCAACTAAAAAACAACCAAAAAACCCCAAAGCACAGAGGTCACCTGTAGTGAGGCTGTGGTCATATCACCATTCCCCAAAGACAAGAAGCATGCTGAGACTCATGCTAAACAAACTAGGTTGGGGAATTAATTTCTATTTGAGGGGCCTGGAGGCATTATAGTTGGCAGTGCTGGGTTAATAATTTGAATATGATCTTGAAGGTCCTTTCTAACCAAAATGATTCTATGCTCTTATTATTTGCACAGAGGATATTGTCATGGATTTTGATTTCCACAAGGCACCCTTGAGCAGCACCAGGACTTGGCTGAGCAGCTGGTACAATCTTCGTGCCTAAGGCATGAGGGCTGAGGGTTCCGCTCCTTTCTTTTCATGGCATTTACCTTGCCTCCATGCCTGTCCCTGCTCTCCTTTCTTACACACATAGGCTCCTATAGCCTGTCACAGATGTCTAGTGGGTATATGGAAAATTCTGTCCAAATAAAGAAGATATTCAAGAACCTGTCTTGGCTCACTAACTGTATTAAATTTTCAGTGCATCTACTTTTGTGGCTGGACTGCATTGTAGAGCATTAACAAACAAATAGAAACTGTCTGATCAGAGCAACGTGGGGCAGTGCACAGGCTCTTCTACTACGCTTTGAAAAAAAATGTTAACTCAAGTAGACAAATACTGAGGAACAATAGATGAAATCTTTGACTTCTAAATGTGAAGGGCAGAAGGATAGCCCTTTTGCCCAAGAGGCTTCATTATATACCAGTCTCACTGGATTAAGAGTTATCAGAATAAATGAATTTACAACCTCTTCTCAGCATTATTGAGAATTTAGAGTTCAACAGCAAGTCTACGCAAAAATGCAAGTTACTTCAAACACTCACTGAAAACTGCTGAAAAACTTAAGACTGATTAAAATGTTTGTTGGTTTGCTGTTTGTATGGTTGAGGTTTTTTTAACTGGAAAAAGGAGGCAGGGGAAATATCTTAAAGAAAATATCCTTATAGACCAGGCAACCAGTACAGTACTTTAGAAATGCATCCTTTTAAGTGAAAACCTAAACAATAGACCACAGAGCTGCCAGAATTTGACAGAGATCACATGGTCTGAGCAAAGTAACAGAAATCAGCTTGACCCACTTAGTTTGAGCCATAACATCCTGAACAATCCAAAGACACATTGACATTCCTCTCAAATTTAACCAAACAAAATACTTATGAGTATTTCATCATCTCCATATGCAGAACTATGGTGTGACATACAATACTGTACAGCAGTGGTTTGAAAAGGGAACAAAAATCAGAGGTGTAAAATTAAATCCCAAAGTCATCATAACATAACTAAGAATTTAAAGATTTCATTAATATTTCCCAGAATATCCAAGTCACCTGTATCACATGAACTTATAATGAACACCACACTACTGGCTCTTTGCAAGCAACAGGCAGGAGGCTAGTGCCCACTGAAAGCTTGACACTGCAATTTAACTTTTGCAGAGACATTAAACAAGAGATTTTATTTTCCTTCTGCTGAGTGTTTAGTCTCTTCTCAAAGTTGCAACAGCATTCTCAAGGCCACAATCTGTATCAAATACATGATTTCCCTAAACAAGCCAGTTCAACTGATTGACCTGCTTTCCTCCTCCTGGTCCATAGGATCAAAGAATCATTAGGGTTGGAAAGGAACATCAAGTCCAACCTTCATCCTAACATCTATCTATCCAATTAGACATATTCTGTTTGTAGAGCTTATAGCCATCCATTGCAGAACTCCACTCAGGAGAGTCATCCCACCATCTTTCTGTAATTGTGACTGTGTCATAGCAGTTTTGGTGCACACTGGCCTCCACCTCCTCCTGCTTGTTTCCCATGCTGCATGCATTAGTGCAAAGGCACTGGAGCCGGGCTAACTTAATTCCCAACAACAGCCTGCCACCCTTAGGATAAGCTCTAGCAGTCCTAGTTTTAACCCCTTCTCCCTTCAACACACATGTCCATCATACATTATGAAATTAATTTTAAAATGATTGCTCTAGACATTAGCTAAGAGCTTATTAGTACCTTAAGCCATGTCAGGAATAAAATATAAAAAAGACAGATAAGCACTGATAAAGCTACTCTTACTTCAGTCAGCAAAAACATGCTTCAAGTAAACATATATACTTGTTAATTATCCTTAAGATGATGGAACAGAGAGGATACATCTGAAAAAGAAATCTGTATAGTTTAAAAATGATACAACTATAGAATGGATCAAAAGTATTAAAAAATACTTGATAAATAAAGGACAAAAAACCTCAAACACCACAAAAAAAAACCCAACCCAACCAAACTAACCAAAAAAAAAAGACCCCACACCAAAACACAAAACATCTTCTCTGAATTACCTTCCTGAATTACCTTGAAACTCTTTCAATAGTCTATCCTTACCTATGTATTACACCAAGAGAAGGAACAGCATAATTTTCTAGCAATGTCTATGGCAAATACATAATTACTTTCCTCAAAGTCCATGGCCAAAGTCAGACAGTGGTTTTAATTACAAAGTACAAACAATTTAAATGCATGACCTATTTCCTGAAAATCTATATAACAAGAAAAATATGGAAAGAGTCATCTGAAATTAACATTATTCCAAACTCACCTTATTTTCTAGGACAAAATATATTCTTCATCATACAAAAAAGACTGATGGTACAGACAGATCTTTGGAAATAATCATCTAATGTTCATGTTCACCTGCCACCATCAGAAGCCTGTCTAGTTTCTGAAAGCATTTTCACTTTGAGAAACTCGGGGCACTGATTTTCACAGGGTCCTAGTATGCCTTGCTAGTACAACCTATAAACATCAACTCCTTTGAGCTTTTCAGCAGTTTTTTAGAGAACCTAAGGCAATACATTATGAGACCAACATGCAACCTCCTTCTGCAATAAGCTAAGCTCTCAGAAGGAATCACAGGCTCCCTCTCACACATGTATCTGAACCGCATGTTTTAGTGCATGGCATTAGTGCTATGTATAAAACTGCAGCAAGTATACAACACATTCACATCAGCAGAAAAATACTATGTAAAACCCTGAGCCAAACACTGGCTTCCCCTTCTCCAGTACCAGGGATGACAAAGCAGCACTTGTGTGTGAACTCACTCCAGTTTGCTCCATACACAGAGCAATGAGAAAACGGAAAAACCTAGAGTATTTTTCTACATTTCTTCCCAAAAGTTGTACCACTTGACTGTTACAAATAATGACATAATGATATAATGAAGCTAGTGGCGTATTATAAGCAAAAGAACATCAACATCAACAAACATTCAGGATTTGCATCTATGTTTATACCTGCTTGCATGTACCTGTTTCTAAGCCAACAGAAACCACTGACTTCTCAAAGGGAGTGCCCATATTGTCAAAATACAGGATATATGAAAATTTTCTCCAGTAGAAACATGAAGGGAATCATTATTCAATTTTCTGAGATTAAACTCACACCAGTAAAACTGCATTATAAGCTTCTTTAAACTGAACTACTGTTCCTTTTAGCTATAATTGACAGGGAGTACTGAGTTCAAGGCATACTGGTTTTGTGAAGTTTAGCTGTTTTTTTAAGAGCTTCATAAATGTCCACTCAGGTAGTGAGCATTTAGGGAAGTTATGTGTGATAGCAAACAGGGAGTTATGCAAAATACGTTCCCCATGTTTAACTATTGCAGGAGGTATTTGTGTCTGCTATAAATCCTTTGATGTACTAAGTAGAAAAAGTCTATTCAACTGTCCTTAACGTATTAATTTTGGTGCCATGATTACAAGACTGCTATTACCTTAATAAAATTCATTCAGTTTACAAGCTAAACGGTCTATAGTTTGAATATTGGAATAATCCAATTTAATTAGGATAACAACGTGAAAATCACTCATGTAACAATTGTGAACAATTTTCTAATGGATTTAAATTACGTGTTTCTGAAGGACATTGACAGATTATATATTTACTTTTCCTATGAACACACTGGAGATCTTTAAAGGAATAATGTCCAAGCCAGAGCAGATTTAGATACATCAATATGTCTTACAATTGTGGGTCCAAATCAAAGGCATTAGGTAGGTCCCCTCTACCTTTGGTGACTTGGAATTAATAAGGACAGCCCAACTTTCTCCATCTCCATTGAAAAGACAGTTTAACTATGCCTCAGAGAATAACAACAATTAGTGGCTATATAGACATTTACATTTGAAAAGTGCTACCTAGTTAAATTAAATTAAAAACAAGTATTTGGATACCACTGTATGTCTGGTTAGTTGGATAACTAACTAACCAGTTTCAACAATTAGAGATATTAATGAGCCCAACGGTAGTTAAGAAGCATTCTTTCAGTGAGAGAAGAAAGCAAACCCAGCTTACATTATTCTTTACGCACTGTTCTCAAGGGCCAGAAGACACTACACTAAATTGTGGACAGAGTGATATTTAGGATCAGAAAGAATATCACTCTCTGATCTTGAGGCCTTGTGCTTGGCTCAGTCTGGAGCAACACATGTTCTGAACATACTGAGCACACTGTCAACACTTGAAAAATTAGTAATAATTGTTGAAATCTTTGCAGGAGTTTTTCCTGTGCCATAGAATAGAGTTACTGCAATCTGCTGCATTTAAAATTCCTTAAAGAATAGTTCTTGTGCTCCTGGCACACTACCAATTGGACCCTGATTTTGGCAAAGCTCTGGGTCTTGAGTGTTACACATAACACACAGCTTGTAAGGATGCATTTCCTGATGAAGTTTCTCTTCACTCAGAAGTCTGAGGGCAACAGCTAACCTTGGTTTAACTCCGGTGATTTCAAGGAAATTGAACTGAAGGGATGAACTTGGAGCAGAGTCAGAGCCAAGTGCCATCGTATCACAGGGCAATTTATAATGAACTCTCTCTCCTTACATTCTTGGTACCTTCCACAGTGAACAAAGGCTAAGTACTGAGAATTCTTGAACTACTTCATGAAATCAAGATGAACAGGAAGTGAACTTGATTCAAATTAAATAACTTGATTAAATAAATAAAAAAAAAAGCTTACCTAGCAGAAGTTTTATTGCAAAACTAAATAATCATCCTCATTTTACACTCCAGTAAAACAATCTATGCCTGTCTTTGTTTTCAAAAGTTTTAAAAATCCAAAGGTGAATTTAAAATAATTATGCAGGCAGGCACTTACTTTAAAAGATGACACACCAATGCAATGTAATAATGTAACAACTGATTCAATAATTGTCTGCATTGGTAAAATGTTTCTGTATTTCATTGGTAGATATTTCTGAGCTTTGTGATGAGAGAGATAAAGAGCCTCAAGACTCTCCAAAACTATAACCATAAATTAAATTCTCACAAAACCAAATAAACTAAAACATTTAGTGAAATAGTGAAATGCAAATATTTCAGAATACACATGTGTGTGATCTTAGAATCAATATACATATAAATAGGTGGGGGCCTGTGTGTGTACATATAGATTGTTTGCATAAATGTTTAACACATTTGTGTGCCATGGGTAATCAATATACACACATTTATTATTTTCTACAAAGCTGTATCAATTCCCAACATTTTCCCCCATTGTAAGTTAAGGGTTAATGGTGTTATCAGCTCAGTATGAGCAAGTTTTAAACTGAATGCTGAAGTTACTGGTTACTATTAGACTTGGTTTGTTTTCATCATCATAGCACAATGGTTTTGTGACGCTAACAAACTACTATAATATTTTCTCTTGCAAAATCTGTTTGCTAATCAGTAGTGGATCTAATCAAGGTCCTAATAAGTGCATAATGGTATGTTTGCTTCCCAGGAGAAACCACTGTTCCTCATCATACCAGAAAATACCCCCTTGCAAGGTGCAACCAGGATCCATGGACTCACTGCAACAGTCTAATAATTTAATTGCAAGCCCTTAGGCAGGGATAACTTAAATTACAATTAGAAAGCACTAGCACTGCTGCTAACATCTGTGTGATGAACACTGTACTGATTAAAGGTTTTTAAAAGAGAACTCAGCACTTCACACTCCAGAACAAGTCACTACACTAACTTTGAAGTCTATCTTACTATTTTAATACTTGTGATGCACTCTGCCTAGTCTTTTCTGTGGGGATTCAAAGGATCCAAGCTCAGTGTGGTGTCTGCCCTTTGAAAGGCCTACAGGGGCGTGCTTCTATTAGAAATACCTTTTCTGCAGGTGGAATATACACAACAGAAAGCCACTCTGCAGCACTAGAAGAAAAGCACCAGGCACAAACACTGCCTTGCCACAACCTCCAAAAACATGATTGAGTTTGTTGCTCTGCTTATCTTTCTCCAATGCTAACTTAAGTAAGCAGTTATTCCTCCAAGAAAAAAATGGAACTGCCCTAGCAGCAATACTGCTGACCTACATACACAATAGCTGCGTTTCCATTCAAGAACTCTCATTAGACTTACCTTTACTAAACTTTTAACAACACATCTCCCATTCTTACTCTGATGTTCTTGAAGCTCTTCTTTATGAAACACTCTCCAGAGGGTAAATTAAGAGACCCACCTTGTTAGGGACACAGACATCACCTCGCCAGTATCATACCAATGACCATAAAGGTTAAGGTCTTATTTTAGAGCAGGAAGACTCAAAGGCCAAATTTCCAGCCTATCATGCAGGTACGAAACTCAGAAAGGAATGAAGGTCCATCCAAGCCAGCCGCAGCAGAATTTATTCCACTCCTGCCCACAAAGATGCAGTGCCCCAATATGCACTGTTCCATCCCAAAAGCAATAATCCATCAGTGGATGGCAGTATCATAAGCAAGTCATTCTTCACAGCCTATTTAAGAGAAGCTCAGCTTTTCCCAGGCCGCCTCTAGAGCGGAGAAGCTCATTTGTCCCACAACGTGATTACAGCTTGGGAAGCAGCCCTCTCCACTGGAAGAGGCAACAGTCCTTGATTAATGCAAATATTGCATGCAGGAAGCACAAGAATTGCAAAGCATAACTTTAATTTTGTAGAACACTACACAAAACTCTGCAATGCATATGGGTGACAAGACGCACAGAGCCTGAGGTACATGAAAAAAAAACTGTATCCCTTTTCTGAGGGGAAATTCTGCTGTTTAAAACATCAAACCAGAAAGAGCAGCAGCCTTTAAGATACAGAGATACAGCCAGCACAAAATAAATTTTTGGGTTGGTTTTTTTTTTTTTAGAAGAATAATCTTGGCATATGGTAACAAAAACTATATAATTCTCTTGATCTTTAATCTCTATGCCAATGTCTGTTTTACAGATTATGGCCTCAGCTACTGACAAATCTGCTTAGTGACTTTTTGGCTGACAAATCTGGCAACACAAATGCTGTCTGAAATACATTCAAAAGGCTAAACATTTTCATAATAGCTACTTTACACAGCTTAGTAGGTTTCCCTTTAGGACACCAATTTGATTTTTTTAAAGTGACAGTGTTAATTTTTATGATTACACACAGAACTGAGATTTTTATTTAATACAGTGGGTCTTCTAAAGCTTTTCAAGGGGATCAACCACTTTGCCAACAGACGGGTGTTACAGCAGGGGTGATTATAGTAATTTTTCATGTAATTGGGAGTCACCATTTGGTTGCTATCTTTCACATGCTTGTTGCCTCATCATATAATCCTTCATAATGGGGGTTTGTTGTGTGTCACAAGAATGTGCCAAGCAGCCGGGAAATAATAAACAGAGGAACCCCCTGGCTCGTGGGTAGTATGAGCATTTTAACATCTGCCTAGCTTCTTTCAACTGCAATAAATTTCAGCTGATAGCAGTGACCCAATATGAAGACATTTTGTTGTTGATTTTAGGACAAAATCTTGAACATCACACTTCATTATCTCAGCTACAGTGGCACAATCTGTAAGGACACAACTTGCTGACAGAATAACATTGACTGATGTGAAAGATCATGATTCACCAGAAATTAGTGGAGACATCAGGTTCTTGCCCCAAGACATCTGGGCTCTCTGTAAACAGCAAGAGTTGTCCTTTACAATTATTGGCTGCAGTTTGCTTGCATTAAATTATAGATCATTTCACAGGAAATTCTGAAACCACACTACCCATGGTTGTGATCTCTAGTCTCCTCCAGCAAAAAAAGAATAAACAAGGTCAGTTCACTAGAACAGGAGTTCTCATAGGGTTTCCAAGTTCAGTCTGTCACAACAAAACACATAAGCACCTGCTTAACACCAAACCCCAGAACTGCTCCATTAGAGTTCATAGGACCACTCATTGGCTTAGAGTCAGGGAAGTACAAGTGCACTCTGATGATTCCAAGCCTTTGGGAGACTGCTGGAAGAGAAAATAATTCCCTTTGGGCAATATACATGGCTTCATCAGATGGTGGAGTCAATACTACCTGAAATAGGACAATTGTTTTATGGTATAAATGGATGGCACATGCACCAACAGTGTTCCAATATCATACTGCAGCCTTTCCTCCATGACAAAAAGAGATACCAAGATTCAGGAATGAGTAACTGGCAATATAAAATGGGATACTACACAACTGTTCATTGAGTTAATGTCATTATGACTTAATAGGAAACAAATTACCTAGAAAACAGAGATCACTCTATCCTGTTCTGGATAAACTGTGTAGTACAATCAAGACCTTGTCCTGCTGTGGTGACTGCGGATCCTAACAGACCCACCGTGTTGCTATACCAGCATCAGCCCTGGGTCTGGGCAAATCCAGACCAGGCAGTGGCAGGTCCATGAAGTGGACTGCAGATCCAACTATGGTTGCTACAGTGATACCACTGCTTCAATGACAGACATGAAAGCACATGAAAGACTCAGTGTTAGTGTTTGGAATATTTAGCTTCCACTGGCTTCTGTTCCGTGTTTTCAGTGACCTCCCAAAATAATCCCAAAGAATTCCAGAAATTTGAGGCTTAATTTGTGATGAAGAACACAAAATCCAGATTTAGGTTCTTGGATTTCCTAAATTAAAAAACAAAACACAAGCCAAAAAATCCCAAACAACAAACCAACAGATTGCCATTAAAATAAAGCCACCTCTAGTGTTATTAACTAAAAGAATGCTGTTTACCACACTGAATTCTTCCTCTTCTAGGTTTATGTTTTTATATTGTCTCTTCAACTTTCATTGACAGTCAATACAATGGCTGATGCATGCAAGCCCTCTGTAAGCCATCTATCCTAAAAGCATCAAAATAGCCTATCACACAGTGCATTTTACCTTGCCTGTAGTCAGCCACTGGAATTTCACTGTCTAGATCATTTATAATGAGAGTGCAATTTTTCATAGCTATGCTTCAGTGAAATCTTCTCATATTGCATCTACCTCTTGTTGACTAAGAAAATGCCCATAGATTCACTTCCAATTCCTGCAAAGCTTTTTAAAGCATACACATGCAAACAATACTTAAAGCTGAACAACGTCCTTTGCTGAGGAATCATTTTAAAGAACACAAGTGTCTGCCCTACTGGCCTTTCCATCTTTCCCATTGTGGTGGTTTGAATTTGGCTGGATACCAGGTGCCCACCAAACTGCTCTATCACTCTCTCCCTCCTCCTCTAAGCTGGACCAGGGGGAAGAAAATAAGATGAAACTTGTGGGTTAAGACAAAGGCGGTTTAATGAAAAGCAAATCAAGGCTGCACAGGTGGAAGCAAAAGCAAACTAAGATTTAGTCTCTACTTTATGCCATCAGTAGGCGATGTTTGTCCCTTTTTTCCAGGAAGCAGGGCTCCAAACACCTAGCAGTTGCTCTGGAGGACAAGCCAATACCACTTCCTCTTCCTCCTTTTTCTAGCTTTTATTTTTAACCCCTTCTAATGTCAGAGGCTGAGATAACCATGGCCAAAAGAACTATTTTCAGTTTTGCATTTGATACAGTTAAGAAACAATCTCTGTACCTGGCACAGTGCAGATACACTGCACAATTAAATAAGGTGCTTTCTAGTGTAATGCATATTGAGAGAAAACAGCTCAACAGAAGAACGGTTTTGCTCAAAATGAAATTAATAAACAATAGAAAGAACGCCATTTACTACAAGACATTGGATTAACTGCTCAAGGTAAGCCATGCTGGCTATTAAAATGCACATGAACAACTTTAGGGGAGTAAACTATGGGCATACACATTAAACATAGTGATATTTAAAACATGTTTGTGCATATATTTAGGAAATGTTTCTTGAATTGGTAACTGAATCTTGCATAAGTTCTCTGGAGGGGAAAGAAAGGCTGATGAGCACCATTCTCACAAAGAACTGAACTGCTAGAACATGTCCTTCTCAGGTACACTGGTTGTGGTGGTTTGACCTTGGATGGACACCCACCAGGTGCCCATCAAGCTGCTTTATCACACACACACTCTCACACACACACACACACACACACCCCAAGCTGGACCAGGGGGAATAAAATAAGATGAAACTTGTAGGTTAAGACAAAGGCAGTTTAGTGAAAAGCAAAGCAAGGCTGTGCAAGAAGGAAGCAAAAGGAAGATTTATTCTCTGCTTCCCATCAGCAGGCAATGTCTGTCCCCTTTTTGGAAAGCCCGGCTCCAAATGCGTAGTGGCTGCTCTGGAGGACAAGTGGATGGCCTGCCACCCCTCCTCCTCCTTCTCCTCCTTTTTCCAGCTTTTAACATTAAGCTGACATCATATGTCATGGAATATCCCTTTGGTCAGTTTGGGTCAGCTATCCCAGTCATGATCCCTCCCAAGATCTTCTTCACCCCATCCCAGTGCAGGGGGAATGCTGAAACAGCAGCCTTGGTGCTGTGCGAGCCCTGATTGGCAGTAGCCACAATACGGGTGTGTTACCAACACCTTTCCAGCTCTCAATGCAAAGCACAGCACTGGGAGGGCTACTATGGAGGAAATGAGCTCCATCTCAGACCCAGTACAATCTCCAACTCTTATTCCATACCATTTGCATCATGCTCAGGCCCCAGATAATACATCTTAACTATTCCATCATATCTAATTCAAATCACTGAAATTCCTTACCAAGACTTGCACCTTAACCTACAAACTCTAAACCATCTTTATACCCAACATCTAGATGAATACATTCTCATTAACTACTATCCCCTGTCCTTTAACAAATGGATATTATTCCCCCTTTAACATGGGTTTTCTCCTCTCCTCCTGATGTTCACAAACAGGTGATAACTTGGGCCCCATGTGTCAGGATGGATGTTTGGGACAGGAGAAGTGGTATGTTTGATTGTTGGGCACCAACATTGGCTAGGTTGGGGTCATCATTACACAGTTCTTTGCAAAATCCACTCTTTGCTGCACTTTTGGCAACATANGCATTTTACCTTGCCTGTAGTCAGCCACTGGAATTTCACTGTCTAGATCATTTATAATGAGAGTGCAATTTTTCATAGCTATGCTTCAGTGAAATCTTCTCATATTGCATCTACCTCTTGTTGACTAAGAAAATGCCCATAGATTCACTTCCAATTCCTGCAAAGCTTTTTACAGCATACACATGCAAACAATACTTAAAGCTGAACAACGTCCTTTGCTGAGGAATCATTTTAAAGAACACAAGTGTCTGCCCTACTGGCCTTTCCATCTTTCCCATTGTGGTGGTTTGAATTTGGCTGGATACCAGGTGCCCACCAAACTGCTCTATCACTCTCTCCCTCCTCCTCTAAGCTGGACCAGGGGGAAGAAAATAAGATGAAACTTGTGGGTTAAGACAAAGGCGGTTTAATGAAAAGCAAATCAAGGCTGCACAGGTGGAAGCAAAAGCAAACTAAGATTTAGTCTCTACTTTATGCCATCAGTAGGCGATGTTTGTCCCTTTTTTCCAGGAAGCAGGGCTCCAAACACCTAGCAGTTGCTCTGGAGGACAAGCCAATACCACTTCCTCTTCCTCCTTTTTCTAGCTTTTATTTTTAACCCCTTCTAATGTCAGAGGCTGAGATAACCATGGCCAAAAGAACTATTTTCAGTTTTGCATTTGATACAGTTAAGAAACAATCTCTGTACCTGGCACAGTGCAGA
>VWZY01002376.1:809483-840344 GCA_013399075.1 Chloroceryle aenea
CCCAGTACAATCTCCGACTGAAGAGCACAGAGCATGTTTTGGCAAGTCTAAGCAGCCTGTTTTGTCATTACTTGTAAATTAATTCCATAACAAAACACAGTCCATGCACACGCTGGTTTCTTTCATCTTTCAACCAGACACACTGATGACAATAAAAGCAATATAACATCAATGTGTGTATGGTATTAATTGCATCAAATAGAAAACTAAACAAGAACCTGAAATACAAAAGGCACAGTTTACTACCATAAGAATGGCATAAAAAACCAGATAATGCTTATGTAGTAGAATCAAGCTAGTATATCTATGGAGAGGAAGATAAGATGATGACATCTCCCAAGTACTTTGCAGTTGGTGTAGAAGAAATTAACTGATCTACAGCTGGACATCATTCAGTATTGCATCAGAAACAGACAAAAGTGCCTTAGGATCAGTAACATAACTAACTTGCATTGATGCTCTCACCTAACCTTTACCAAGCTCCTTTTGGTTTCTATTACCGTGATATTTTCAGATGTGGGATTTTAGAATAAAGTTTTTCTTGATAAGGACTAACAGATACATGCCCATGGGAAGATGTCTTGTGTCAGGAAAACAAACAAGCTGTCCAGGATGCACCAGGACACATGCATTCAAACCAGTTAAGTTATATTCACAATCAGCATGGTGATAACATCTGTGAAGGCACTGGTGAAGGATGTAATGCATGTGAACAGATAAAGACAATGGTGAATTCAGGCTTCAGAGTCAAATAAAATAGTGAGCTCATCACATAATGGAACACAACAGATGGGGGAAAAAAAAGTACAGAACAAAAAGGCAGGTTGGAATAGAAACAGAGACACTGTCATGTAGGGGTGAGTGTAAACAGAGCTGTCCACTATTCAGGTGGATTCCAAGGAGATGTGCAGGGAGGATGACTTGAGGGAGCATATAACTTCTGGAACAGACGAAGAATTCTGAGACCTGCCCACCGTAAGGGAAAATGCATAAAACATGCCACAGAGTGACGGCATTGCATTGAAAGAAAAAACAAAACTTCCCAGATCAGGACAATGTGTCCTGTCTGCACTGTCTTTGAAATAGATTCTTGAGACATAATACTTTAAAATCCAGAGTGATTCTATTAAAATTAAGATTTTTTTTTTTTAACTTAGTAAAGTCCAAACAGTAACATCCTAAATGTGTCATCTCTTGGAACTAGATTGATTTTTACTCCTACTAGTCCCATAGTTTCAATATTCAGTATTCCAGAAAGTTCTTGCATTGATTTTTAACCAATTCTATAACAGAAATTGTAGGTCCCAGCAGCAAATAGTGTTCAGTCTTTCCATACCAGAGAAAGCTTGGGAAGGTAGTGTGGACAAACATATTATCTTGATGTTCCTGCTAACTGATGGGTTGTTATTAACTGTTGAACTGCTTAATTAGGTTTTATAGTTAACAGTCTGTTATGATTAGAGGGGACAATGCGTGTGTGTTGTTGAGCTTTTGTTTCAAACCGTTTGCAAATTCAGGAGAAGATTCACTTAGTTCACACACCAGAGGCTCACTCAGCAAGCTGAAAGGAGAAAAGCTTTCTCTTTTACAAAACAAAACTCACACTTCAGGCATGAAATGGATGGATTCTCCAAACCAACTACATCCCCCAAAAAAGAACAGAAAGCACCCTGCTTTGGCACACGGGGCCCTGACACTCTCTTCCTGCCCTGCAGCATCATCCACATCCCTAGGTCTGACCTTCACTGTATGACAGAGATCACTGGCCATCTAGCCAGAGCGGACAGTGTGGCTTCAGTAGAGTAATTGCACTGAATTGTGGCACTTCAGCTTTGTTTCTGTTTTCTGGGAGTTAACACTCACTCAGTTCACCTGCTTTTTAAGATTTTATTTCCCCTATGCACCTCGATGGCACAGCACAGTCCTTTCCTGCTATTTTAGCCTTCTGTACTCTTTTTAGAATTCCCATACAAAAGCTCCTTTCTACACTTCCTCCTACTTACCTTTTCTAGTCATCAGCTGGTACCTTTCATCCCTTTCTGGAAATCAGTCAGTCTCCCAACTTTGTCACACATTCCCTCTGTTCCTCCTAGCCAGCTGCCACACCTTCTAAGCTTACTCTGTCATTCTCTTCAAAGGCATGGAACCCCTCACACAATCTCCACCTGATTATCTAGCAAACCCATCCCCTCCAGAAAGACCACAACTGATAACAATTTCAGAAGGTACCATCAACTGCCTGTTGAACCCATCACTGCTTGTTGTCACTCTTTCTTCCTACTTCTTGTACTCATCTTTTTTATCCAACCATACAATTGAGACCATAACTGCACTCTTGATTTTATTATTATACAAACAGTGTGTAACTATATATTGAGAAAAACTCTCAGATAAATCCTTTTAAGTGAAGATAACATCGTAGGCTGCTTGAGGGAAAATCAGGTCAAGTTACATTCTGCATAACCTTCAGAATCCTCTTTACTTTAACACAAAGACAGTAGTGGGTTAAAGAATATCTCAAGCCATCTGATTCTTCCCCTCCAACTATTCAGATCTGTTACATGAACTTTTGCCCCATTTTTATCTAAGCATAGGTCAGAAGAATCACCATCTGTACTATACAGCTAAAATTGTGCTCCATGCCCCTTAAACACCCTGTTCTAAAACCCTGTAAGGGCATATCCTCTCCTTTGTGAGAAAGTAGACTTTTATGTAAAATGCATACTGCTAAGGAGCAAATTTCTCTTCTTCACAGACTAACCAGTAATAGAAGAGTTCAGTTTCTTTCCATGTTGAGTCTTGACCTTTCTTCAGGTGGAAATTATGTACAATATGAGGTAGACATGTACCTACTGAAAGACAGAATGACTATCAAAGTATTACACTCACCTGAGAGAAAACAGGTGGTAATAATTTTCATTAAGTACAGCTCTGTGCTAGAATTGATCCCACAACTCAACAGGTAGAAGATCTCAGTGCCAATACACAGATTCTTCTAAGTCCTGTTCTCCAAAGTATTGACTATTGAAAATGTTCAAGATGTTTAGGAAACCCCAAATTGATGTGCCATGTGTCAAGAACTGCCACATGGTGCAAAGCCTCACCCAGCTGCTCAGCAGAAGGGAATTCTGTGCTGAACAACAGCATGAAAGCTAAAGTTAACCTCTAATCCATGGGATAGAGAAAGGTAAATTGGTTTTTGGTTTGTTGTTTTGGTTTTTTGTTGTTGTTGTTTTTGCTGTGTGGGTTTTTTTTTGTGGTGTTTTCTTCTGTTTGATTGGTTGGGTTTGGTTTTTGGTTTTGTTTTTTTTTTTTAGAACCTTACATATACATTGGTAGATGTAGGAGCCTGGAAAACTAGTATGAAGTCTCTCATAAGTACGCTAAAAGTAAAATTGCAGCCAACTGCTGCTTCATAAGGAAGAAAACAGTTCTGACTACACAGCAATTGGTTGCTACCTCCTGCAACATCTGTCTCGCTTCTTCCACTACATTTCAGTTTATTACTATGAATACAAAACATTGTCACTATTTTCTCAGGCTCCATTGCTTTCTTCAGAGGCAGGCTTGGTAGAAATAATCTTGCTTCTGCTGCTATAGAGGCTGCAGCTGCCAGACGCAGACAGTGCTGACAGCTACAAACAGGTCAAGAGTGTGATTCAGTTCCTATATAATAAGCAGGAGTCTTGATGCTGATGTCTGGTGACTGGATCCAGATCCAAGAGTTCTAATTTTTCTGTTGTAAGTCTTCCAAAACTTGCCCAGTGTCTGAGCTCAGGCTAAAAATGAAGCTAGTCTTGCTAACCAATAAAACACCAAGTATACGTGCAAATGCCTACGAAAGGAAAGAAAAGCTTTTGCCCTTTGTGTCCCCGATCATCCTTTCTCCTCATCTTACCTGACTGTCAGTTCCCTTCCATAGGCATGGCACCGTGCATTGCACAGAACACTCGTAAGTGATTAGTGGGTGTACACCATGGCTGCGATATCTTGGTGTAGCCCCTGCTGTGTACTTATTTGCACAGGTGTGAATGCTGATACAAAGGGAAAGGCAACGGGGAATCAGAGAACCATTCGGCACTCACGCTGGTATGCTGCTGTGCTCCATGCTCCAGTAACACTCTGTCATCAGCTCTACCCTGACTACATGTTGTGCATATACCGAAAAGCATCTGCCAAAGCCAGAGCCATCTTCTTTCCACCCTCTCGCCAAGTGCACCTGCTGCCCAGAGCCCTCACTTCACTCCTGCCAGAGCTGCTTGTTGCTTTTATGCTGTTATTTCCTCTTGTGTCTGAAGTGCATACATAATACAGCCCTTTGGCAGTGGTGGAAAGAATATTTAATCCATTAATTTAATTAGTAGAGAGTGGACATTGCTGGTCAGTGGCTTACAGGGCTCATGCCACATTTTGTTTTGTTTATGTGGCTCCAGCGTCCCAGATTCTGGTCCTGCAAATGTCCAAGGTGGATGTGGAGATGGAGCAGTCTACCAGGACCTTGTTGCAGCACTGCTACCTCTTCTACAGCAGGCATCTACAGACTGCTGTTATTTTATGTCCTTGCTGCTGCTGCTTCTACCTTTGCAGACCTGCTGATCATTCTACACCTGCTATTTACATCACAAGCTTTCCAAACCTGGATTTTCTCACAAAAGCAAGCACTCTATTCAATTTGAAAATACAACCCCTACAGCCATCTCTAACTGCTGCCAAGTTCAAAACCATCCATCCTAACTGTGTAATGAAAGAAAATGGCACAAAAACTTAACCACCACACATAACCAATGCTAATGGCCAGCACCACAAAAGCAATCTGAACTTATGAGCCATGAGGCTTGTTTATCCTTTACTGTGAGTAGTCTTTTCTTCTGTTGAGAGGGATCCATCACATTTCTAGCATTACTTGCTTGAACTCGAGAGTATCTGTCTACGAGTGCACAATACAAAGCATGGCAAATAGTCTTGAAAGTACAAGTAGTCACACTCACTGAGATCCAGTGAGCCTGGAGGGAGAAAGCTTCTTCACTCTGAGGAGCAGAAGTCTTTCATGGCAGCCACTAGCTTTTTCTTTCCTTACTAACAACAAAACAACAACAACAACAACAACAACAACAACAACAACAAAGGGGGGGGGGGGGTGGAACACAAACAANNGGGGGGGTTGAAACAACACAAAACACAATAAAACCCAACCACACAAAAAACAATCAGTATCACCACTGCACCATCACTGGTGCTAAAAGGATCAGGCCCCTCTAGTGATTTCAGATGTTGCTCATTTACTCAGAAATTAATCCTCCCTCCCCTCATATTCAGAGCCACTTAACGCCAACCAACAATTATGCCATCTGATCACTAAAAATAAAATAACTTTTCCTCTTTGTCTCTGAATGTATTCCTTCAGGACCTATTTTTTTTCTGCTGTTCAGTGAGCCAGAAAGAAGGATATTATGAGTTCTGGGTGTTTAACAAACAACATGACATGCCACACTCTTGAAGAATACAAGTGCAGGTCTTCAGCTTTTACAACAATAGATCTCATTTTGGGGGTAAACTCAAAAGCATAATTTTAATCTGTTTAATATTCCAGTACAGTCAGAAATGTAGTCATAGTCACCATAATAGCACTGAATTACAAGTCAAGCTCTGTCCAGAGAATGAGCACTTATGTTTTATGAGCAGTGTTAAAAAGACAAACTGCGTTTTCTAAAAATATAAAATTCATGAAAGACTGGAATAAATGTTATGTTACTCTTGGTACACATGTAACAATTAGGACCTAGGTCTGACAACCTTTATTCCCAACAATATCAAAAGGACCCACTGCGTAATCCTCACAGGGTTTCAGCATCAGACAATACTGTTCTGCTCAGTTTTCATAAAACATCTCAATACATCTTTCAACATCTTTAGCCAGAAAGTAAATTGGTCATATAGCAATTCTCTACTAAGGTAAAACAGAAAAGGCCGTTGTACCTCTCTGTGCAGAAAGGCACCTTAACACTTAATGTGATTAATTGAGGGTAGATTAATGACAGAGTCAACAATAATTCCCATACGGAGTGTTTGCATAGGAGCATGTGGGTATGCTTGCAGTAGTATACTTGCGTGCAAAAAATCAAACACAAAAAACCTGATCACATGTTCACAGCTGGAGACAGTGTTAGGCTTTATTCAGTAAGGTATAAGGCACTATCATTTAGCTCTCCCACAGCAGGAGAAAAATGGTGCCACAGAAGAGAACTATCACATCAGACACACTCCAGGGGTCTCTTTTACCTACATTGTTCCTCTCCCAAATGTAGCTCTTTAAATTTTAAATAGAAAAAGATGCCACAGAAACATTGTGCAGTACAAAAATGTCATAGCAAAAAAATGTGGAAAACATTTCTCATTAAGCAAGGTAAATACCCGAAAGTTCACATGTAGCTTTGATGGGGTGGTGTGTGCCTTTAAGACTTAAAGAAACACCCACATCAAAGTGTTGTCTTAAGGTGGTGGGGCTTTAGTTCAAACATAGCCAAGTTGTACAATAGGTGATGTGGTAAGTGTCTACACTATTTTTATACTGAATAAAATATGGCAGAAATACAGTCTGGACAGTGCATTTTAAATTTGCTTCTTTTTTTTTTTTTTAATATAGAGAGGATAATAATTGTACATTCATATCTATAGCAAGCTATACCCAAAACATTAGCTCAGCCTTAGACATCTTTCTTACATTTAAAATACTGCCTGAAACATTCAGAAGGCTAAATACACAGAAACCTAGAAGAAACGCAGGCAAAGCAGAAGAATGTCACAAGTGAAAATAAATAAAGAATATAGGTTTTTATTCTCATTGTATTTTTCAAGGTTGAAAACACATTCTGAGAATTCAGATCTGTATCGCTAAGGAAGATATTTCCTCTAGAAGATATACTAAGTACATTTCTCTCTCATCACATCTATTTGTGTAGATCCATTTAACCAATCCAGCTTCACTGTGACTTTTTTAGTTCCAGTGAGCACAGACAACAACATGCTTCTCTTCGTGCCTCACCTGAGCTCACTCCTGGGGAGTTCAGAGCCCCACTGCATCTCACTGCCAGGGCCAAGACCCCACAGTCACCCCATCTCATGCCACACTGCTTAGCTTTTTCCCATAGCTGGTGCAGTTGAACCAATGAAGGTGCTTTTAAAAGCAAGTGGAACATCACCCAGTGGAGGAGAAAACAAACCAACCAACCCACCCAAATAACAACTTATATATGATAACCTACATGCCAAGTGTTAACCATTATCAGATCTTTCTAGCATTGGTCCCATTTCAGTGAGAGTAGACTTCAGGAAACAATGACTGCTCTTGAAAATCCCACCTTTAGACGACTTCACTATTAGCATTAAAACCTTTTACAGGCAATGCCTAGGATTTTAATGACAGTGCCCTTAGCAGATACTGCTTATTTTTGTATTTATCCCATTTAGTGGAAATTGAAATACAGCTTAAGAAAAAGTAACTGTTGTTCGCATTACCTAATACATTTGTTAAATATCAATATAAGACACTTGAAATGACAGACTGTGTAATTAAAAATAGAGAGGAAAAAATGTAAAATTACTGTTTATCTAAGAGAGCTAAAAAAGTTCACAAGAGAAATATTGTCAGAGTGCAAACATGAACTGCCAGACCCACCTTCTCTGGTATCAAATTCTGAATAAAAATACATCCATTAAACAAAGGTTTAAAGATAAATTATTTAAAAATACATCAATAAAACATTAAGCAATGCTGGTTGCTAAAGAAATATCCTACAAGGCCAGGCAATCATACTGTTAGATACCTTCCTTAGCCATGATGAAATCATAGAAGAAAAAAAATACATAAACCGCTTCATGTAGCTCAGTGATGTATTATTTGATAGGGAACACTTTACTGCGAATGTCCATTAACTGATGCTTACACTGTAACTCACAGTATATGACATCCATATGAATCTCAAATGAATTTGCTACTATTGATGCTGTTTAAATGAATACTATGTGGATTGAGGCTTTTTTTTTAAACAGATGCAATCTGTTCATGTATGATGAGCTATATCTGAACTGAAGTGGTTGCAATGTGCCAGGTACAAGGAAAATACAGAAACCAGTACGAGAGTTTTAATCTGACAAAATAGGGACATCATGAAGCTTGTGTATGTTCTGTGAAACAGGAGGGAAAAAAGCAACTGCAGAAGATGACAAAAAATTCAGATCTTAGCAATGATATTAAGAGCAATAGGAAGGCATATGCAAAGAACTGTTATTGTGTATTGACAGAAGATATGGAAATAATACATGAGAGAAAGATGTTGGAAAGAAAATTTGAAACAGAAGGGAAGTGAACAGCCTTACACTGTATAAAAATCAGGTAGTGAATGAGAACATGTTAGAAAAAAACCTACAATGTAAAAAACCCTGCTACTGTGAAGTAGAGTAATTGTGACCAAAGATAAAGTAAATAAGAGGCCTGAAAAATATGGTTGAAATAGATAAAAAGTCTTGTTTCTGAAAGAACTGCACCTGGCCAGTCTAGCATCCCAGGACAGGGATTACTCTGGGTATGGCCCAGAGCTGCATGTAGGGAATAAAAATCAAACAAATCTGCCACACAGGAAGAACAATACTTTTTTTTTCATAATTAGTCAGTTAGACAGCAGAAATACTGAAGGAACAGCCAGACTTAGAGCTTAGTCCCACAGAAAGCCACTACAACTTATTCTGACAGCCTGCCAGTTGAGCTAATCCAGTAACCATCCATGCTGGCAGTCATGATCCAACTCTATAAAGTATCATTGGAACTGCTGCTGCTGCCACCACTTGTAGCTCCCACTGTTCATTCTTCACTTCATAGTATTTCTGAAACAGATTGTCTTGGGTTTTGAAGAGTTTACTCAACAAGGAGATAAGAAAAGAAGGAAAAAGATCGTTAGAGTTCCACTGCTTATATGGCTCAGGAGAAGTACCAGTTTACTTAAGTTGTCCGCCAGAACTGATAATGCACTTCTTGATGAACAAATTTTGGAGATTTATTCCCCATAAATTCTGTCTGACATAGAGACTGAGTAGGTAGCCCAAACAGGCTGAATCATTCTCTTCCTCCATCAATGCAAACACGCAGACACACACACAAGAGACAGAACTGCAACATGAACACAGCAGTTGTCAAGAGATAAATCTTTGTACTGTTTTGTCCTGTCTAGGCAACAAGTGATTTCAGTTTTACATCAATCTGCAGTGATCAAAATAAAGTTATTAAACAGTGAAGGGCAAAAGAAACACAATATACATATGAGTGTGGTATTTCCTCTTTCATTATTTCTCATAAAAAAAGAGAGACAGATACTTTATCTTCCCTGCATGCCTTCATAAAAGCACAATTTCTGCCAGCATTTTTAAAGATTTCTTTAGTTTTTCTTTTTTGATGTTTTCCAACCTTTCTGTTAAGGTAGCTACTTTCTCTGAGACACATGCCAATCTTCCCTCAAGACAAATATCCCTGCCAGAATAGTAAGCAGAAGTTTTGAAATTGTCATAAAATAAAGCCTGTTCTAGAATAAATATTATTTAAATAATAAAATTAATATTAAATGTTTAAAATAAATAATTAATATTATTTGATACAAAGGTCAGTAGCTTCAGACCCGGAGCATTTTGACCAGATATCACTGGTACACAGCCTGAACATGGCTCTAAAATCCTTTGGCTCCCTAGTTTTGAAGATGGCAGTACTGGATCACTGTCACTTACATTCTCTGCTCCATGAATTACTTGGATAAAATACCCACTGAAGTTTTGAGAAGAACTTTATGTAACATCTTCAAGACTGGGACACAACAACCACATCTACAGTAGCAGGTATCGCTAAAAAAAATTAACAAAAAGCAGCTCTTTGGGGTACAACAGGTAATGATGAGGACCCACACACCCATTTTGGGGCAATTACTCAAAACCAATTTGGTTTCAAAAGTGAATGTCCATTATTGGTACCTGTGTATGTAGAGCATTCCTTAGTGCTTAGCTTCATGTGGTTCAGGGCCAGTGCGAACTGCTCTGCACTGTGAACCAAAGCAGGAGCTGTCGGGTCAACATGAGTGAGATGCACTTCAAAAGCACACTCCTGATCCTCACTAAAACCCCCATAGAGACATCCAGTTTGGGCTGGCTTTTTGTACAATTTACTCGACACTTTCACACCATACTTAAAAAAACACATGAAGTCATTGAAAAACTAAAATGGGGGGGGGATCCTAACTGTTCCATAGTTAAGTAATTACTGTTGAATATAACATCAACACATACAAAGCTCAATTGCATAACCTACAATTCTCCCACTTTGTGGAGGCTCCTTTGCTTCTACTTTAAATAAAAGAAATTCTTTTCGTTTTTGTCAAGAAAACTTTTTTCTACCTCACTACTGCATGACAAGGGAACAGATGGCAATTTAAGGGGAGAATTTATGAGAGCCACAATCTTAATGTTGCATAAAGAAAAGAAAAAGACTCGCATCAAAACCACTGACAAATGTACTTGCTAATATTAATGCACTCCCCATTCATCCAATATGCTTCCTAATTGCTTTTCTGTACATAATAATGTGGCACCTGCTGCTCAACATTGCAAGCGCATCAGGATTTCTCCAAAGTCAAACAGCTCTGCAACTGGCCCTCTCCCAGTGATAAATGTAGAGCACTGTATCACGCACAGTTCCTGTCAGTGGCATAATTAAAATTTTATACTTACAGAAAAAGATAGTAAACAATCAGTTCTTAAATGGATTCACAAGAGGAACTCTTGTTACAGCCAACTTTATAATTAGTATGCATCATGTAATGCTAATATATCCATGACAAGAAAATAGGAAAAATGTAGAAACTCAGTTGTTCTCTTTAATGCAATGTTAAACTACACACAAAAAAAATGAAAGCAATCAGCCCATTGTTATTTCAGTCTTCTATTTCTGCTCTTCATTTTCCATTGAAAATAGCTCCGCACATTTTGCACTGGAATGATGGTTGCTCCCTACTGCCACATCTCTGGAATTTTCAAACAGCTACTAGGATAGGTTTCAGCTTTATGATGTTTATTCATTTTAATTTTACATTACACAAAAAAATTGTAATTTTCTTTTAACAGAGTTAGGGCCAAACCACACAATCTTTTATTAGCCGACAAAACTCCCACTGACAGAGACATTCAAAGCATTTAAATGTATTTTTCTGCTATGTGGTTATGCAACATCCAAAACATGACATGCTATAATCAAAAAAAGAAAAAAAAAAAAAAAAAAAGAAATAAATAAGCATTCATGTCAAGTGTCCTAAATTAACTCCTAAGCCTGACAATATTAAGCAGAACTGGGATGCCATATGCTTTCTGCTTCATACTACAACTATTCTGTATCTATCCGATGTAAAATACACATATATATTTGCATAATGTACGATGTACATGTCAGATTATAATTTGAATATTTATGATAACAATTCAGTCTGCATATATGCACCTTATATATTTTTGCTTGCAAATATTCTGTTTATACTCACACATGATCATACAAATATATGCACATGCTTACACTTTTACTCAGTTCTCTGTTTTTTTTTTTTAATGAGAAAATAATTTTGAAAATACAGCTAAGTAAATCTGCTCTGCCCCAAAAAGGCTTTACACTGTATACATGCAAGTCTACAACAATTTAATGCTCCAAAGTTTAAAGGAATATGCATCCCAAGACATGTATTTAACAAAATCAGTGGTTTGCATGTTTACACGCAAGTAAGGTTTTAAAAAAAATAATCTTTTTTATCATGGTTTCTATTATTTGGATTTGTAATAATATTTTAATTATCTTCTGAGAAACACAGGGAGAAATTATCCTATAGCCTAAGTATTTTTAAATACTATTATTTATTATATTACTAGCTAAATCACAAGCATAAATTTGCAAAACAATGTTTCCATCCTTTTTTTAATGAAAGCAATATGCATATATAATTTGGAGAAATATTTTCTAGAAGAAAAATTTTTAAAGATATTTACTTTTAACAAATATCAGTGAAATAGAATAGATGCTTGGAATGTGTTGGCAGGGAGACAATTCAAAATGCACCCGATTCACAAAGACATACTGGTAGCCTGCTTAGAATGTAATAGCCAAGATCTAAATCTTCTTTATCTTCACTTGGTGTGATGATGTGCATGCCAAAAATTAAAATATGCTTCCAAATCACTGCTGCTGTGTTAGAGAGGTAAATGTTTCTGAGCTGTGAGGCAATCCAAGGGTCTGAGACATACTTGCATTTACAGTGTTCTTTCCTCTGTGCTTTCAAACAAGAATTGTGGAAGATAATCTCCATTTATGGCTTCAACATTTTTATTGAGAGTGCTATTTCTTCAAAGGAATATTGCGGAACATCTTTTAAAAATGTTCAAGAATCTGAAAACATGAATAACAACGAATCCATTTATATATAAACATACTCAGTGTCTGTCTAACTAGAGCTATGAAAAGCTTCATTTTTACAAGCAAGAGAAAAAAATTCTGAAGTCAGACTCCTATCACTTAGTTACAGAAATGGCCCTATTTCAAGTGTCAGAATTTCATTGTCAAAACAAGGAAAAGCAAGTACTTTTATTTTTATTCTTTTTTAATGTTAATTCCCATGAATAAGATGGTCACAGGGTGTAAAGGCAATCTGGATGTGATCTCCGTATTTTTTTCTGAAGATAAATAAAACAACTGCTAGTTTACAGGTATTTGGAAAAAAAACCATCATTTCAGCCTTTAGTAATCTGGGAAAATACAGCTGTGTAAAAATAAAGCCCCAACAAAAAACACACAACACAAACAAAAGACCCACAACCTTAAGAAATCAAACAAGGGAGTGACATAATCTGTGACCAGGATTATTTTTTATTCCTAAAGAATGAAACTGTGTTGAATGGCCCATAGCACACACCTCCTCCACACTGCTGAAGTTTTCTATATGGATTGTGACAAAGAGCAGCAAGTGGTGGGGGGTGCAAACAAACAAAACCTTAAAATAAATTTTAAAAACCTTGGCTTACAAGTTTGTTTCCTGTGTTGGTAAGAGCCATTCATGTAATAGCTCATCCCAAAACAAAGCAAACAACTCAAATTTTGACACTTAATTGTCCAAAAGCCCAATCAAACAGACCAGCGAACCCAGAACAATTGTGATTGCATGTGCAGAGTTGTAGTGTTTGAGAACAGGAGGTGAATCCTTCACACTGATCATGGGTTTATCCACACTCGGACAGACAGAGCTGAAGAGAGCTGAATGTTTCCAGGTGCAGTGAGAGCACACATTCACACAAAGGGTTGGACTGGGGCAAATTCATGTCTGGTGTAACTTTACAGACACCAACTGAACTCCATCCAGAATAATTTTAACCAGCAATATAAAGAGATGATCCCTTTTCACTTCCCCACTAATCCTGTTCTCACGGCTTCTAAAACCTAAATTCCCTCTGTCTTCAGTGATGCAGAATCTGGTCTTCTGTAAAGATCTCCTAAAACTCCCCACAATATTCTAAAACTGCTGTGTACGCAGATAGAAAAAAAAAAAGTGCCTGTTATTTTCCATTGCCAACAAAGGCTTTTTTCTAGTGAACTACAACAGGCAGAGAATGGCATTCCCCTCTGAAAGCATAGGGCATTCTCCCCCACTCACTGTACAGATCCCTCTCAGCAAGAACCAATGCAGATTTCCTGAATTTCCAGCAAAATCCCTTGCCGATCCCCCATGCAATGTACAAAGGAGTCAGACAGCACTTGCAAATCTATTAAGCACCATTTTAGATTAACCAAACTTCCATAACCTAGATAGTACAATACATAAATATTAATACATTATAGTTATTTCATCTAATTAGCTTTTCATTGTTTTAACCTAAGTGCAATCTCATATCATGCTCTTCGGTTCTCTAATACTAGATGTACTCGGCACAATATGATAAATGAAAACATGTACTAAGCTAATTAAAGTATAGTTAAAAATCTGTCTCAGCAGAAGTCAAATTGAACCTCTCAGTCTCTGGCAAGGATCATTTTTTTAATTCTTATTATATGACTTCATGTGACTGAAAACTTCATATGGAAAAAATCTCCAACTTGTATTGAACGTGGCAGTGTGCCTGCTTAGAGGACAAGCTGGAATGAACGTAGAACGAATTTGAATCAGTCCTCAGAGGAGATCTGGCAGTGTCCTAGCCTTGATCATCAAGGCCTACCACGATGCGTCAGGCTGAGACTGCAAAGAATACTTGGCCTTTCTGAATAGGACCTCTCCTAATAAACACGTTGGTGTAAACTCTTGTGAATCAACTGTGAGCTTCACAGTATTTGCTATTTTCCCTATGGCATGACTGGGTCTCATGGCAAACTGACCAGTTTATTTTCTTGGGTTTAGTACTTCACAAAGCACATTCACAGAGCACCTGGCTCAGGCATGACTTCCACATGGTTAGCTTGAGCATGGGTAGGACACAGCTGGCATCCATCCCTCTGCAAAATATCACATTGATCTATAATTTCTTTATGGAATCTGTTTATTATCAAAAAGAAATAATTCTTCTTTAAAAGTGGAACAAAAAATGGAAGATCTTCAGCTATGCTGGTTACAGAGGAAAACTGAGTGTTCCAAGTATACATTTCAGAAGGTTAAAAAAGACAAAACACTTAAACACTAACAATGTATTCCTTAAAACAAAACAAAACAAAAACAACCACCAACCAGGTGATTTGCAGCCCTATCTCATAATTTTTAATGCTTGGATTTCCAAAAATGGAAATGCTACAACAAATTTTTGAAGCTACAACAGTGATGCCTGTGAAGAATAGGAAACTCAGACTTTTTGGCAGAAGAGCCATGGCTGTGAAACATACTATCAGAACTTATTAGAAAAGATTAGAAAATGTTGCCACAGTCAGGGCAATATAAGACCCCTCACTTCACACTGGTTCAAATACCTCCAGGGTATGGGTAAGAACAGGTAAGAAAACAAAAAGAAAGAAATAAGAAACAAACAAAATAGTTCAACCGAGTGAATAAGGAATCTTTCAAGAGAAATACTACTCTAGAGAAAATCGATTACAACTTTGGTGAGAAGAGATATTACAAAAAAATAGAACATTTGTTTTCCATTATTTAATTAGCTTTTCCTTACAAAGATCCTTAGAGAGCATCACAAGTGTTTAAATTTAACTTACCTTACTCATGTACATACACTGAAGTCACTATCTAAATGTTAAGCATACACCTAAAGCATTGCTAAACATGGACACACCTCCCAAATAAACATACTCTTGGGCATTCTTAAACAACTCTATGCTGTGACCTTAGCTTCTTTTTGATTACCTTCTGCCAATATATGTGACTGACAACCGACAGAACCTTCAGCAGGACTTTGATGGAGTGTTTTAAGAAAAAAAAAAAAAAAAAATCCATTCTCCCTTTCTTAAAGGAAACACAACTCAATACAATATTATCACTAGGTAAAAACTCTTCATCAGCGATTCTGATCCTTTTAGGATTTTCTAAATTGGAGAATTTTTTATTTTTAGTTACTCTTCCCACAAAACCACAGTATACAGTGTACAACTTCAAATTTACAAGATATATAGCAATAACATGTATGCATTTATAATTTTAATCTGCAAAGGCTTTTTCATATAAATGAATAATGATAATAGTAAAGAAGCCTTTACTTCTAATATTTTTCCTGAGTAGATAGAGCAGAGAGAAGAAGACTTCTGAGCTAATCTTTCTGTAGGATCTGTGATCTTATTACCCTGTCACAGGGTAAATGAAGGTTGGGATATACTTTCCACAGTCATTAGCCAATCATATTTTAGGATGCCAAGAGATAAAAAAAGCAAATAAACCCCACACTTTGACACAATTTTTCCCCAAGTTAGTAAAAAAACCTTGAAAAAATTTGCAAGAACTACTACTTTCAAATTGGTTCAAAATGTGTTGTAAAAATTATAACACATAAGGATTGCAGTAATTTAAGATAGAGCCTTTCATGTCAGTGATCTTTGACAGAGAGTCTGTCTTTAGGTATCACACTGATAAAACAACTATGATATTTTAGAATTTAATACAGACAATGATTCAGAAAATGTTTTTGTTATTATTAATTTCATGTTAAATGTATTATGTGCTATATATCTTTTTCTACCAGTTCTGCCATTAACTCTGTAACAGCTGGTGCTAACTGTACTAAATTGTAATATAATGAGCTCATACATTGCTAGCAATTACAGAGTTAAGTTGAATAAATCCTTTGAGTACAAAAATAAGTCTGCTTTCTATCTGGCAATAAATTAAAGGTAACACATGCCTTAATTTAAAATTGCCAAGGATATATAAATGTATCTAATACATATAAAACACATACAACGCCCACAACGGTAAATCAGTTGAAACAACTTCTCAACATTTGTTTGATTCCATTATACCTATCTCATGTTTGTCACTTGCATCACCCCAACAAATCATTAAAAGCTGTTTGCACATTTATGCTTTACGTCATCTGGTTAACTACGGTGTTAAGAGTTTAAAATCCTAAAAGTAAAGGCCATGCATGGTTATTTGTTTGCTACACAGTTTTGCTATTCCATTCCCAGATCTTGTGATTTTAACATAATTTTAACATGTGATGCTACTTCTGGAAGCAGTTCAGGAAACTCTTTCATGTTAATTGTGGGCACTGATCCTACTCACACTTTGTTTTTTTCCTGTTGCTTTTATGAAGACGACAAAAAGTTAGAAGTACAGCGTATAGAAAACAGTCAGGTCAAGCATGTTTCTGGACACTACAGCTCCAACCCAGGACACGGGGCTGGAGACAAAAGGTGTCCCCAACACATTCAGGGCAGCATGACATGGCTCCTATTAATCCTGCCTGTAAAACTGGGTATACAGGCTGGGCAGAGGCACTACCTCCCAGATAACAGTGATGTCATTAGACCCACCAAAACACGAGGGCAGAAAGCAATCATTTCACCTTATGCTTATGACAATAATACATGTGAACAGTAAAGCACACATTTGTCCTAAAGAACAGGTCCTAACATACTAAAAGATACATTATTCAGCAGGAAGCCTGTTAACACCAATACCCCATAATCTTTCAGACCACTTATTAGGATTCACTATTACAGAGAGGGACTGTAGACAAAAAGAACATCTCACAGCTTTGGAGTCTCACTGAGGCCCTTATGGCCACAATTAGTTTGTTAACTACTGTATACACTACAGTATCAGAGCCACTGCTCTGTACCTGTACCCAAGGTACACACCTCTCCCATCTTATAGAGGGACAGAGCTTATCACAAAGCATGGCATCTCACACACTACATGAAACACCAATACCTTTCAAGAAAAAAAAATATAAGAAAAGAAAAAACATGAGTCAAAATAGCCTTGTGCTCAGGCTATTTCAACAGCTCTAAGGGGGTTGCTTACCTCCTGTGGCACACTATGTACAGCTACAGGAAAAAAACTTAGGCCTAAGAAAGAGCTAGCATTTGTGACAAGATAGGTGACTTCCAGATAAGGGCATTATGACAAGATACCACCCCTTGAATACAACATTGAAAGAGCATAATATGATGCTATCATTTTTTTTTGTCAGAAGCCAAGAATAAAGGAAAAGCCCTTTCTTAATATTAAAGGTGTCATACCTGATCTTTGGGAATATAAACAGAGCTCAGGACCATAAGACACACCAATAGAAACACTGGTCATCATTATACACAGGTCTTTCACTGAGCAGAAGGGTCCATGGCAGACCATGCCATGAACAGGCTCACCAGAGATGCTGTCCACTCTGGATGAAATGTGCAGGGTTTGCCCACGGTGGACAACAGGACCTGGCATAGACAAGGGTTTCTTCACATAGCTACGCACTTTGTCTTGCCTGGATACCTTACCAATTCAGGCTTTTTACTAGTAAATGGATATACCTTACAGTTTTACATCAAAACCAATAAAAAGTTCCTAATAAAAAGTTCCTAAAAAATACAGTTCTTCTATGTTATCACCCACTATATTGTCTTCCGTCTAATGAAGAGTTAAACCAAGGTTCCATGTCACAAGGGAAAAAGAAAACAGTTTATTGGAATTAACCAGATTGTGCCTAAGAAGAATGGACATGAGACACCATGTCTCCATGATAGTGAAGCAAATAGACCTCTACTCCTGCTGGAATTTGATTGGGGTTTTTTTTGTTTGTTTTTTTGAGAAAGAGAGAGTAATGGGCTTGCATTAGAAATATCCTGACCACAGACACAGGCTCTCTACAGAATGTTTATTTCACGTGTAGTCTGTTTTGAAATGAATGGCCCAAGATAAAGAAATGTTCTCTTTCCAGAACAAGAACAGCAGAATCTGGCCCCAGAGGGCTCCATGAATTTAGGGAATTAACTATTGTTAGAGAGAGTGTGACTGCTGGCTGAAAGCAGCATTTATCCCTGTAAGAAGAGTTTACGAGAGTAAGCAAAGTTATAGTGCATTTAGGGCAGAAAATAAATTTTTGATGACCAAAATGATACATCTATGCATAAGTATATTCATATACATAGACTAGAGTTTTAGCCTGTAAAATATACATCAGCATTTCCTTCTGGATTGAAACACAGCTTTCAAAAGCCAGTCTTAACACAAAGTATTGGGTTCAACCTTCTTAAAGAGGCTACTGATTTTGTATACCTCAAATTTTAGGAGCACATTCAAAAATTCTACTGCTGCTCCTGATTTTTGAGACAGGGTCAGCATTTTAAGGAAAGTGGCACGTTTTGAGAGCACCCAAAGTAGGTATCCCAAAACTGAAGTCACTGAACACATTTGCCATACAGGGCTCAGGTTACTGCAGTGAGTTCCAGCATCGCTGGGCCAGTCTTACCCAATCCCAATGTACTTACTAACTCCTGAAAGAAAACCCAAGATCAGGTTTCTTATCCATCATTATGAACTCATTAAGAGTTTCTCTGAATCACTTCAGCAGCTTCCCCGGCATCATCATCAGAATTTAAAGCATTTTGGTCCTTTCTTTGATGGAACTTCACAACTCTGTCTCTTCCCCATCCATCTACTCACATTTTAATGCATCACTGGCAGGCTATGTAGCTTTGATAGCTATGACAACTCCCAGACTGCAAGGCCACAAACCCCTTTCTCAAATCCCTCCTTTAGATCCCTCTCTGCCCCAGTCTTTACAAATAATCACCTAGTTCCTTACAGCCAGCTGGGTGGAATCTGGCCTTTCATGCATCCACAGATATAAAATATTTCTTTAAAATACAATGTGCATAAAAATGTAAGGGAAGTAATCTTCAAAAGGAGAAATAATGTTTTATTTGACCAGTTGATACACTTTGTAAAAGTGGACATGTTCATTTCTTGGCTGTATCAGCTCATTTGATAAAGGAAATAACCTAATCCTTCCATCTCTCACACCCAGAGGGCAACTACAGCAATAGTCCTACTGTAAAACCATACACATTTTACTGAAACCCTCCTCTTAAACCAGTTAGCTGTCAGTTATGCTCCTGCCACAAAGAATCCACAGCAGGAACCAGCTTTTTGCATATGTAGTGCACATAAGACCATCAACCTCCCCACTTCAGGTTAAAAATCTAGATGTTGCTGAAGTAATGCAGGAAAAAAAATATTACAACAGTCTTAATACTGTATAAGCATTCAATAAATAGGTAGAAGGATAAAAACATATCAGCACATATTAAAAATATACACCTGCATATTACCCACATACATGTGTACATCCTCAGATTATTACATAAATGCCATGTGGGAATATTACAATAATGATGATGATAGAAAGTATATTATGCTGTGAGTAGAGGGATATATGCATGTTTTATTTACTTGAGTTACAGCAAGTTGTGACTGGCTATGACATTTGACCATACTGCAGTCTCAATAAACATAAAACAAAGTCTATACTGCCCCTTTAAAGACATGTTTTTCATTCATTCCATAGGACTGAAATGCATTCTAATGCTTCTGAAGGGTTTTAATAAATATGAGTATGTATAAAATGCCGATGATGATTCAATTACTAAATCACTAGTAACAGCTGTGGCACTGTGATCTCTTTTGAAATAAATTATGTCATGGTGATTACCTAAAAAGAAAGGTGCATTTCTCATATGAAGTTTTATGATGCATTATGGATTAAGTAGGGTGCGCACTGTGTATTTATTCTACAGCTTGCAGTTAGTGGAATTTGGTAGGCTATATAGTTGAGATATACATGTGTCATTTCTGTTATACCACATGTACATCTGTGGGAAGAACACACATACTTTGATTCCAATGCTAAAGTTGCTTATTTCATGAGTCAAAATTTCCTTTTTTTAGGAATGATCATGGCTTTAAGAAAAAACAGGAGTTTAGTCTGTTTCATACAGTACATTAATATTGTAACATTAATCTTCCTGGAATGGATTTCATTTTACCTGGTTGCATTTCATGGCAATGTAAAAAGTATAAAAAAAATGCACTTTGATTTTCTACAGGAACATTAGCACCTAACATTAGAAAGCTGAGAACTAAAGCTCTTGTCCTAAATAATTGTAACGGACATGCTGACATCAGAGGGAAGGCTGTAATGTGAGTATGCCTTTATTTTTTACATTAACTGTTTGATGTTGTTTGGGTTTTGTTTGCTTTATTTTGGGTTTTGGGGATTTTTTAAAATTATCTATGCCAATAGGTTAAAAGAGTGCAGCTTCAGGAAAGGATACTTGCCACTTAAAGAACAAAATATTTTCATTATTAGAAGTAGCAATGAGCAATTTTCCTCTAAACAATAAGCCACAATTTATACATATTTTAATGATGGTATTTTAGAGATGCAGGAAAGTAATAGGCTACTGCCATGGTCTAATAGAATATAATAGAAAAAGCGTAACTAAACTCTTCCTAAAAGTTAAAAGATAAAAAAAATACAAGAAATTAAAGGAGAATAAAAGAAAACAAATCTCCCATAAAAATCTGTTACTGTAGGGGTTCCTTTGACAGTGCTAAGGTCAAATGCTAAGGACTATGAACAACATAAAACAATCTTTCTAATATTATAAACATACTTTAAAACACTCAGTTAAACTTTCCAACCGCTGGCAAAAAACTTTTATCAACTTTATGTCTTAAAAATCAGACTTTTTGTGGCAGGCATCTACAGATCAGTATAAATTTAATCCAATTTAAAGCACAGTAACGATGTGGGCAGTCTCAGACTATTACTTTCAATGGGAGAGAGTCCCTAAGGATGACATAGACTTGGTCCCATTGAAAGTAATGGGGTAAGCAATCACATGCCATTACTTTCAAGGAGACTCAGTCTATACTATCCATAATAACATGGTAATATAAATCTGTACTGACTCATCAGCATGAAGAATGAAAATGTAGAAGAATGGCAAAGCGGCAAACGTGCACCCTGAGACAAAAAAACAGCCCCCTAGTTTCTCTGCATCCATAACTCAGTGTTGAAAGTTTATTACAGGAAAGCTAAAAAGGCATATGAATGCAAGGTGAGACGTTAAAACCAAGATGAGGCTTCAGCATTTTATAGTATTTTTAGTCTTCACAGCTTCCCACTTTTTTTTTAGTACTATACAACTAGTTCTACCCTTTAAAGTCCTCAATTCAATTTTTTTTCTTCCTAAATCCAGCAATATGAAAAGTATTTGTTCATGGAGAATGTCTCTCTATAAAGACATTTATTTTTTGGTTTTTCCTCAGTGTACAACAGACAGCTACAAATAGCCTCTGCAATCTTCTGCTCCGCAAATCAAAGACATTAATAATATATTAAAAAGATAGATAATTCTGAGCAGGTGGAAAGGATGGTGATTGATCCATTACTGTGCAAATACCTTGGTAATGGCTTGTAGAAACTTAAGATCCACAAAACAAAGAGATAACAAAGCTCCACTGTTAAGATAAACACCCAGTTATGGCTAGTAGATTTTAGAATAATATAAAAGACCAGCTCAAATCCTCATCTTCATCAAGCAATAATGCTTGACTCAGCAGGGCACAAGAGTAAAAGCCATTGGTAAAAAGTAAAGCAGAACACTCTGCTTTATGCCCATGGGGTATATATATATTTTGACGAGGAAGCTGCCACAGCTTTCACTAGATCAGGCAAAAGCATTTCTACAATATTCACAGAGTATCTCAAGTCCCTCTGCTAACCTGACAATATCTTCACAAATAGAAGAAAAACCCTAATAAGAGTGTGTAGTTCACATATAAGCCAATTTTATTTTCTATTTTCTGCCACCTTCCTGGGGAGTTAAGAAATATGAACACAAATGTTTATATACACACATGTATGTGCATTAGAATATTTCTTCCCCAATAAAGTGGCAGAAAAGAAGTTCTCTAAGCACTGAGAAGTAACTGGAAACACTGAATCTTTGCATTCTCTGAACTGTTCAAAGGATAAAAGCTAGAGCAAGTCACAGGCACTCTAAAAGTTTGGCTAAGAATCACAGCTAATGTTACTCAGTAATGTAACTGTTTTCAGGAGAATTACATTGCCGTGATGCAGTGAATCAGAGTTCAGTGGTTATAATTAAGTTATAATTGTTGAGGAAAACTCTAATCCTGATAAATCCAGAAAGGGGGCAGTGGGATAAACCCTGTTTTGAAACAATTTTTTTTTCTCTGAGTCACAAAAAAAAATTACAAAATTTAAAATACCACATAAATCAGCAAAATATAAAACCATAAGTACATAAAATCTAAAAATATAAGTATTATCTAAAAGTATTATGGTGAATTCTGTTTTGCATTAAGAGGTGGATGTAGGCTAAATTCAGAAAAGTCTCTGTAGGTATCAGAAAGTTTGCTGCAGGAATTGAACCATATCTTTTTCATCCCATAATAATTTTTTTCACTGAGGCAACTTCATCTGTGAACTCATTGCATCTTTTAATAGAGCCTCTGCAAATGTTGTTTTATCTGAAATTCTCAAGTCCCTGTAGTTAACCAGGATCTCCGACTGAAATAACTGTTCATTTGACTGTTGACACTTCACCAATTTTAGCTTGCTCTTGTAAGCGAAGAACTAGGCCAGTTCTCAAAAGGCCATATTTTAAGATACATAATCATAGCAATTTCACATCCATAATGTTGTTATATACTGTAAACATTTTAATACACTAACAGCTTTATCTGCTCTCTCCAATAGTATAGAAGATGCTTCCTTGTGCATTTCATAATCCTGAAGCTTTAACCAATTGCCCTCTTTCCTTCTAACAACCATAGCCAGATTTCAGCATCACACCAGCTAAAATTATAATGAAGAAAACTGATGGATTAAAACAGTCTTGATATGCCATTTCCCTTCTTGCTATATATATACACATATACACAGACACACACTGCAGTCTCTCTCTCTTTAGTAGTTTCCTTTTCTTAAAATAAAAATCTTTAAAAGAAAAAAAAAAAAAGAAAAAAGTTCCTTGTAAGGAAGGGAAAAAGAAAACGGACTACGATTTTAAATTATTTAAAACTCTTTTGCTGAGAAAAATATTCTCATATTAAGTATTGAAATTAGACTACAAGCAATTGTAACTTTGATCAGGACTTGTTTACTCAAATCGCTAAAAGTACATATGTAAACCAGGTCTTAATAGAGCAATACATTTTTTTTTTCTCCCAGAAGTCTTTTTCTGTCTGTTTGTGCACCTGCATCTTTGTAAACAATTTTTCAGCTCTGAAAAAAAGCTTTGACATGCAGCATCACACTTCTAGAAACAGGCTGTAGTGATAAAGGTAGCATAATGAAAACTGCCAACTTGCTTAGAAAGATGCTATAGCATATACATAGTACAGCACCACTGTACTCTTCCACTGGATATTGCATCACACCGTGAAATTAGATTAAAATTACAAGAAAACATTAAGAGCTCTATATTGTTACAAAAATGATTGCACAAACCCCCTCAAAACTGGTTTCCTGAAGCATTTCACTCCCTTTTCAAAAAGATAAAAACCAGGAGGTACATGCAAGCATCTAGAAAAATGTGCACACCTTTCTGATACTGTTTGGATAATTTGTTTTCCAAACATGCTTCCACATTCAAAGGGTGGTTACATTTTTAGAGTTGAATATTTCATTAGTTTCAACCAAAGGTGGCATTTGACCCTACACTTAGATTTATGGGCATAAGTACTAGAAGGCACTGCACATCTTGTAATACTATTTATCATTATCATATGGAGTAACTGATTTTACAACATCCACTAGGCAGTATGCCCAGGTATCTAAGACAGGAATGAGCCTTTAGACCTCTTTTACACTTGCTAACACCACTCACTGAACTCACCCCTTCCTACATGGTTACAATAGCTTGCATTGAAATGATGCAGGTTGTTGTGCAAGTTTTTCATTTTTTGTTGAAAACAGCAACAAAGAAGTTATTTTCTTTTTGTGGAGTAGATCTGAAGTATGGTAATAATAAAGATGGGGGGTTGTAGTCTGCATATTTTAAGATCACAAAAAAACAGGCAGTAAATAAATCATTCATACATTAAGAATGATTACCTGTGTGTAGAGTGGAATGTTGAATTACCTTAGATATATTACCCACAATGCTTTTCAAGGCAGCGGCTAATTAGCAGGAGAAAGGTCATGCAAAAAATAATGTGATTAGAAGAGGTTGAAAGAAAAAAAAATAGCCACATATTTGGACATAGACCAAATTTCCTTTTTGCCACTGTAACTGAAAGCCATTGCTTCAATATTTAATGAAATGCTTATGTTGCAGCACCTGGTCACATTGTCAGCATTGCCTAACCACTGCCTCCCCTGTGGGTCATTACTGCAGCCATCTGAAAGGGGGCAAACTGTTCATCGACTACAATAATGCCAGTCTTTAAGAATCTACAGCTACAAAACAGCAGGAGACAGAGTTACTTTGGCTCTGATCTTGGGAAAAATGGCTGGGGGCAAAATGCTGTTTCCTACCATCAGAGACTATACAGTTAGCAATAATTCTGTAAGTCAAAGCCCATGCACAAGACCCAGCTTGGCTGCCCTGTTCTGTTTTTTTCTCCCTTTGCAGAAAGCTAGCAGCTCCTGGTGAGAGATCCTTGTCAACAGGAAAACAGTAGTTCACACTACCCTGCTAATGATCCAATGCATCAATAGCTCAAACAATCACAACAAGCAGATGTCCTAAGTTAATATAGACTTTCCTGGGATTTTACTTGTGAAACATGGCTTTAAAAGGCATTAGTCTTTTGTCCTCACTAGAGAACTGCTAAATCCTGGCACCAATTCCTTGGGTATGTGAACCTCAGCCTAATGGAATTTAATTACTTTAGTGGTATTAATCATCTGTACAGTAGAGCAAAGAGTATTTTATTACCACTTTTAAGGGTTATCGGCACATTTATTTCAAATGAACTGTCAAACTGCATTACGTGTAAAGCATGCCAGGTTTGAATATTGCAGCACAGGTGAAATGACATTTGCTGCTTAAAACTTTGACATCACAAGGATGTCTCTGCTTAACGGAGGAAACATGGCTGCAGTTTATTTAAAATGAAAACCAAACTATCGTCGATTTTAATGATTGCTTTTTTGCTCTTGCTGTTTTTTGTTAACTTCCCACCGTTTTACTCTGAGCTGGAAAGCCTGCTCGTTCTTTCCTGACAAGAACAGAAATACCAGTTGACACCAAATAACCTGTGACACTATTACAGGATTAGTTACAGAAGAGCAATACCAGTCTTGTCCATTATCTAGCAACAAGCACTGGCTCAGTATCATCAGGTTTCTCTAATTCACTTAAATACATAAAATCCTTTGCATTCACATACATAGAAAAGCATATTTTCATTCACTGCAGCTCCTACAGTTTCTTCGGAACAAACCTTGTATTTCTAAGAGATGTTTGTCAGGTCATCAGAATATTACATGAAAAGATGCACACTGTTACAAGTTTACAGCCCCAACAACCTCAAACAAAAAAACATTTAAGACCATTGCACTTAATTCTGTTTGCTGGGCACCTTGCAGCATATTTGCAAGCTGCAAAGTTATAATTGTACCTAAAAGCTAGCAAAAGTGAAAAACACGTTTAAAGATTTTTTTGATCCCTTTGGCGTGAAGTTTCTCATTTTATTTGGCTCCGGCACTCTCCACAGGTATCAGACCTACCGTGCACCTGGTTAAAGCATATTGTTTTGCACTCACCTCAGACATTTTGCACTGACTAGCAAACGAGAGCAATTTGTGACACAAGATACTACTACATGTGGGAAAGACATAATTAGTGTCAGAATGAATGCATTTGCTTTTTAAAGCCTATTTGTCCTAGGATTTCGAATGAATCAAGCTGCTGTCTCTCAACAGCTCCATACTGCTGTATAATGAATTAAAAGATAGTGTTGCTAAAATGTGCAAGCTTCAGGAATGAAATGACTACTGTATGCGTCTCAAAACCAAGGATGAGAGGATCTTAAAAGGCTCTAAACTCTAATGTAGCCTATTTTAAAGCTTTCCAAAAACCTATCCCATCTTGCTAAACGGAATTCTCAAGTGAAATCACCCCTTTCCATGACAGATTATTATGAATTTACAAAGCTACTTTGAATCCTGCCTTTTTAAAAGGAAAATCTTACACTTACATCCTCTTGCCCTATAGGTATCATTCAAGTTTGAATTCCCAGCATTCTGCATGCAGCACACAGCAGCTTATCTCCATGCATTGTATATACATAGTTCTCTGGCTTCTCTCAAATCTTTCTTCCCACTTGCCAGGTAAACATTCTCATCAATCACTACCTCCTTCTCCTCCTGTCCAGATATTTAGAACCATTACCTGCCAGAGAAGAGGTACAGCCAGTCACTGTCAGTGACACTGTTTTGCCAATGTCTGACATCCAGGGACAGCTGGGACCACCCCTGAAGAGGAAATCAGACCTTTTGCCCGTTCTCTGTATTTACAAGATGTCTGTGACTATTTACAAGACTTACCTGCAAGACGGAAGTCTGCACCTTTGACCGCAAGCCACCACAATTAATATCTTATTGGAAAAAAAAAACAGCTTTTGGCAAATTAAAACAGAACTCAGAAAACAAGGAAGTCTCTTGTAATTACTTGTCCTTTCTGATTTCCAAACCTTGATCATGTTCTTCTATGCCATACAGCCATACATACATTTCCCTTCTAAAATATTGATACTTTGCTCTTCTATATTTCAAAGTTCTTCAGTGGATTCAAGAGACAAAAATGTGACACTCAAAGCTCTTCCCCATGACCCTAAACACCAGTTGGAAAGTGGATGATCAGACATTTTTCTTTCAGGCACTTGTAATCTTGATTCATTTCCCTATTAACTGAGGTTTGTTGTAATATAAAAATTACTCTAACAGGACAAGAGTTTCTCCTAGAATTAACATTCTGAATTAATCCAAATAACTAGGCTTCGATCAAGGTAAAAATATATTAGTACAGGAAAAGAAAGTAAGCAGAGCATCTTTGCAGCTATCTTGCTGCTGCCAAACATACTGGGACAACAGGGCTAAAGCCCAGCAGGTCACAGGCACATTTGATAATCCTATGGATAGCAAAGGTTTTTTTCAACTATTTCCCCCAGAAAGTCCCTTCAGCAATGGGTAGTGTGTCCTGAATCCCAGGTCCACCAAATTTTATCACAATTTCCCACTGCAGCCAAGTCCTCCACATCTGCAATGGTGCCATGTATTTTCCAGACTCAGCCAGAAGCATGTACAGCCAAATGACCTCATCAGCTAATAGAAAAGCACAATTTTTAAACGCCACTTTATGATTAGGTAAGAAAGCAACCACACATGTGTTACTGTGAGATAAATGTCTCAAATGCAGTCTGAGTTACAAGACACAGCCAGATGCCTTCTGTGACCCTGAAAGAATGTTATCTTAATGTAATGCACACCTTTGACTTTCTTGTTGTGTTTAATGCATAAAGTCACCTCAGATACAGGCTCAGGAATAACTATGATATATCCCACATGCTAAGTACAGCACTGGACTAGCAAGTACTTCATTTCAATATTTAGATATTGATAGACCATGTAGCAGGTAACAAGTCCTTTTTATCACTTTATCAGAAGCCCCCTGTGTATCACAGTTAAAACCCAGTTGCAGTGATCACACAGGTAAATCTCTGAATGGTCTCAGAAGATATTCTGATTATAGGAAGTGTAGGATCAGACTTAAGATAGGAATTGGAACACATCCTGTACTTTTAAGTGAAAAGTCCATTTTAAAAATAAGGAAATTATTTTTCATTATAATGTCATGAAGTTTCAAATAACACAGTAAGCCCAATATTGTTCCAAGTAGTTAAAAGGCAGAAGAACTGGGCCCAAGTATTTGAGACTAATTTTACAGCATTTACTGGGAAGAAGAAAGCCCACTCTTTCCAGGAAGAAAGGGTATGCTTCTTGACTTGTTCTCAGCATTTTCTCTTCACTCCAGTATATCTCTGGCCATCATTTTTAATATCCGTGGGGTTGCAAAAGCTAAACACGGGGAATTTTAATCATGAAGTTCAAAGTATAGCTCTATTAGCTTTCAAAGGAACTGTTAAAAGCAAGCATCTGATGTGCCCAGACTGTCAAGACTTGCATATAAGCTGAATCTCGCAAAAATGAACACTCATGGAAGTCAATGGGATTACTTACAGTGCATAAAGTTAAACACATGCATACGTTTTGGGAAGCCTCATGCAGAGGTTACAAACACCCCTTAATACAGTGCATTGCTGAACTTCCTTATAGCATTTCTAAGCTGGCAGAGGTGTCCTTTCATTACTGGCAGAGGTGTCCTTTCATTAAAACTTGAGAGTGTGGCCAAAGTCTGATGTTGTATAGCTTAGCCTAACCTATGGATGATTTTAAAAAAGGAGCTCACATCAGCCTAAAGCTGCCTGAGAGCAGCTGATGCAAGCACTTTGCTAAGAGCTTCTAGTGCTTGCCTTTCGGAACTAGTGTTTCCCTTCCAGTTCAGATGTAGGAGAGTCACAAGGTTTCTTTAATGTACACGATTCGTGGTTCTTACAGGCTTCTCTCCTCAATAATTAGAGAAAACAGTGCTTGGTACTGTAGAGGATTCTGACTTGCAAGGGCTACCTGAACACTGTCATTACCATCAACTTGTTATTTGCCTGACACCACAGAAGTCTGCCTCTCATTGCTAGGTTATATTCCACATAGCAATCTCAGTTCTCCGCAGATAATCAAGTCCATATTTTTACTACAATAAATAATAATCATGAGATTAGACAGGGTCATGTTACATTTAATACACTGCTTTTTTGTTCTTTCATGAATATGCTCATCCAGTTGGGTGTCAACAAATAAAAATGTGTGGCTCTGGAAGCAGAAGGGGAGAGTTGGAGGAAAGCACACCACAGGCACTGATCTGGCCTCTGGAAGGGTGCTAGGTCTGAGCTCCACAGCAGCAGGCTATGCGCTGCAGCAAGCATTTGTCTACTGCTCCCCAAGCTCACTTAGGTGTGCACCTAATGCTTCAGCATTCCCTCAAGCCTGCAGCCACAAAGCAGGTGGCCAGTGGAAACACAGTTCTGCAGACACAACTGTGCCTTGAGATCACGGGTAGATCAGGTGTCTGAGCACAGGTAACAGGTACCTGAAGATGTACCAAGATACAAACAGCTTTGGAAAAGCTACTAGAAGATGAAATCCTGACCTACTCCCCAGACATCTGTAACCTAATGACATTTTTCATCTAAGATAAAAATCTCGCTGATAACTAATTTCAAGGGGTTGTGCAAGAAAACAACAGGCTAGAGAGTCAAGTGAACTACGAGCAAGCCAGAGGCTTCTCCTAGACTAAACTTCATGGTGACTATACAAATGTTTACAGCCTCTCCCTCCCACCTCTGGAAAAAGAACCCAAACCCCAAATTCACAAATGCTGCAGAGGTGAGGAATACAGTCACAGAGTTCCAGCCATGGTTGCAAGGGGCAAGTGTTAGGAAGATTCAAGTATGCAACACCCGAAGGGCACTGCAAACACTTTGCTAGCAGTCATTTCCATTTAGATTTTGCCCCTGACTAACTATTGTCAATTGGGATAACTAATAGATTTTTAAAAAAGAAAAAACAAACTTTATACCTAATATTATCAGGACTAAGATATTCAGAAAATTATTTTACAAGGAAAAAAAACCAATTGAAAATTAAAAAATCCTTGAAATTTTTGAGGATCAGTTTCTATCTGTCATTTCAATTCTTAATTAACAGTAAAATAAGCAACAATAAATTAAGAATGCTTTAATGTAATTCAGAGATTTTGGAATTATTCAGAAATTAAACCACATCATTTAATGTGAACTCTCACTGCCTTCAAGATACTTTATCTTAAAGTAATTAATTTCTCATCTACAAATTTGTAAAGAATATCTTCAGTCACACCACTGCCAATACACTGACTGAAAACATTCAGACAATTTCAACAGTCAGGTTCTGTCTAGAACCATTCTGTTCTTAGCAGGTGCATTTGTTTTCTAACATAAAATGTATCAAATACACTCTTCTAATCTGTATGAAATATATGTTCACACACTTGTGTTAGTTCTGCATTAGGGCAGATACACCATTTCTTTAACATCTTTATCAATGACCTCGATGAGGGGACCAAATGCACATTCAGTAAATTTGCAGATGACAGGAAACTAAGTGGGACTGTCAACCTGCTGGAGGGTAGGAAGGCTTTGCAGAGGTTTTTGGACAGGCTGGAGCAATGGGATGAGG
>VWZY01002376.1:840429-873224 GCA_013399075.1 Chloroceryle aenea
TTTCCAACCATAATGATTCTATGATTTCTTTGATAGAAAATGGGTAAAGAAAAAGTCAGACCAATGTGTCCACACAAGCAAGCTGGTATTTCCCCCAGGAAACAGGAAATGCTTCTTAAAGTTGTAACTTCAGTTGCAGGCCTCAAGAATGGCTCCTGAAAGACAGTCTGAGATATCAGCAGTTATAAAAGAAAATAACTAACAGGCATTCCTTCAGAATATACCTCTTTAAGAGTCTGCAGTACTACAGCATCACGAGGAACATCAAGACAATGATCTCTCACATTTCTCATGTAGGCAGCAGACAGGGCAAGAATTCTTGGACACTCTGGGCACCCTCCATGGTGAGTAACTCAAGGAGTTTCTGGTTCCTAAGAGAGTCATAAAGGCTCAGACAAGCAAAGATGAAAATAAATGCAGACAAATTATTTTTGTGAGTAAAAGGCAGTATAAAAAATATAAAACATAGAAGAACATAAACAAAAGTAGCATTAGAAATTTGAAGTTGTGGATGTGGAACCATTGTATCTAGCTTATGTCAGTGAAACAAAGAGCTGCATGTATTTGACGATCAAAAATGTGAATTTATGAGCACAAGACACTTCATAACTTTAACCAACCTTCATTAGGCAACTCCTCCCACATGTAGATGACTTCATGCCTAAGAAGGGGGAGGTAAGCATGTCTTGATTCCTCACTGAAAACACAATGGCTGCCAAAAGCAGGGGTGAATACACCTCACACTTCCAACAAGGTCTCACCCAATTCAAAACACACACTGAAGTGTTTCAACTTATCATGATGAGGAACCCAAAAGCACTCTGTTCTACTGATCTGACAGATAGGAAAGCATAAATTATAGTTTTCCATATAGGGCTCCTGTCCAGAGCAGATGAATTCAAGTCCAGTGCACCTTTGTCATACCTCACTCTAGGATACCACAACCTTGGGAATCTCATTTCATACACCAACCTACAGATAATTTTTCTTATGCTTCTATGCAACTTAATTGTACAATTAAGTGTGATTTTTTTTTTTCCTGAAACCAAGCTTCATGTTTGAACATGCAGAGAACTTGGAAAACTGCATTTCTGTGCAACAAATGTTATTCTTACTGTATTTGAAATCTTGGTTGAAACATAAAGTCTAGTTTTCTCTGAAGAAAGACAGCATAACATCTAACTAAAGCAAACCGTGAAAACAAAGTACTAGAGTATGCATCAGTAGATTCCATTTTGGAACTGTGTAATGCACAGTTATTTTGTCTCATGATTACTAAAGAATGAATGTCACCAATAGTTTTTATTATATTACGATTCTAGTCACATACAAATTTAAATCCATGATTGAAAACATGCAGATAGGATATGGTTGCCATTATCCTTACTCTTAATGACCTTTATGAGAGTTACATCTCTTCCTAGTAACACAGAATACCTATAAAGATCAACTTTTCTTGGAAAACAAACATTTCTTTTGAAACATTTAAAAGAAAATTTCACATAGGAACATCCCCAGTTTTGTTTTTTAAAAATAAGCAACCAAGCCGTGAACAGCAATCATGAAACACAGTCCTCTATTTTAGATTTTTTAATAGATCAAAAGCCAGAGAATTCTGAAGTTAGTTTTCTTTAAAGAATAAACTTAGGACACTAAGTCAGAAGAGAAATCAACTGTCAAGAACTCTGTTATTAGAAGAAAAAAGTAATTTACCAAAAGCAGAAGGGTTTTTTAGTATTATATACATTTTTCCAAGCATATCAAGCATGAACAAACTGCAAATAGCAAGGATTAAAAAAAATTATATCACAGAACATGATTCCTTTGTTAGACTCTCAATGCACAGTATAAGCGTTGTACCAGCTACCAGCCCTTTTTTCCCTGGCCATAGGTGGAAGCTGCATGTTGGTAAAGATATGGGATGAACGAGGTGCTGCACAAGCAGAGACTCATTATGCCAGATCTCTGCCAAGAGGCACGAGGGAAGAAAGACTCCTTTGTCACATCATCTCCTATCCATGTTCACGTTACTGTAGGGCTAGAAAAAGCCTGGCCAGAGTTACTTGATTCAGATGGACACTCAAGACATGAGATGTGAAAATTAATTTTACAAGACAGAAGTTGACAGTCTATACAGTCACTTACTTAGAGATCTAATTGAAATTGCTGATACAAGTAGTCTATCATATTGTATCAAGAAACATCACTATTAACAAAAATCAGTAATAAATCAATAAGATTAAAGTTGAATATATATTCTAGTAACAATAACAACACATCAGGAATTTACAAGCAACACACAGTGCTTTTGCCAGCTTTCATCTCTGGACTCTGCATCACTTATGGAGTTCTTAAAATAAGTGTGGATGAAAGAAAGAAAAATGTGTGTATATACATAAAAACAAAACAGGAACTGTGCAGCTAGTTGTACAGATCGCACTGACTACAGGTAATTAGCATCCCGTATGTCTCCACAGTACATATATTGACTACCTTTATTCAGATACAAGCAATATGTGGGCTTTTGTGTTATTTAAATGAGATAAATGCTGAATTTGTCTCTCACACTTATATTGTGCTAAAGTAGCTGCCTTTATAAAGGCAGCTCACATCTCAAGACCTGTAGACTTTTTAGGTATGACACAACCATAAAAGACAACAACAAGAAAAAATAAAAAGCATGGACGACCACATAAGATACTGAAATGTTTATATGCTGAAATAAAATACTGATTTTATGCTACTTGGGTTATTTCACATATACATGAGACTTCTGCTGTCAAAAATGCTACAGGTTATAGCTCCTTTTTACCTTTATTGTTCTACAGTACACAAATTTTAGTTCTTTTTGAACAATGGAAAGCAGTGCAAGAGGGAGTGAAATGCTACATTTAAAAAATCAAAACAAATCAAATCAGTCTGGTTCAAACATTCACACAAATCACATACTGGGATACTTTCTTGCCATTCCCAACCTAAATAAGTCAAGGTATTGGAAACCTACACTGCAACTTATTCAAAGCTCATATTTTGAGGTCTAAGATGATTTCTAAACTTTCCCAAGACTAGGAAAAGCATGCATCATCATGGACACAAGCACAAAAAATACTGTGTTCTCAATCCATAAAGTCTTACATGCTTTGCATCAGTCTAAATCACTACACAAAGTGGGAGGGTATGAAGAACATAGCTGAGATGTATAGAAAAAGAAACCAAGATGTATGGTCACCCCCTGAGAATCATGTGACTATTGTTCTATATCCCACATACACAAAATTGTATGAGCGTGCTCATTAGAATACCAGTGTTGGGGATTTTTTCCCAAGGTAGTACTATTTCTCTTCAGTTTCTATACTCCCCAGCATATGACAAAGCCATACTTGAAGGAGGGAAAGCTCAGTTTCATTCCATTATTGATCATCAGACAAGAACTTAATCAATCTTCTTTATAAGCTATTAAAGCAGAGCAAGAGAAATGAACTCACCTGATATATTCAACATTGATTGCTTCTTTCTAAGAACTGAATGTCAGCCTTATCTGCTACTACAGCTGTGATTCAATTTTTCAGAAACAAGTTTTTCCTCTCATTAGCTCCCCAGAAATAGTCCAATTAAAATTACATTTTAGACAAAATAGCTAATATAATCAAAATTAAATGGACAATATTTTCTTTTAAATTTCATTAGTTAAGTGTCTTCCTGAGAGCACCAAAACCACAAGATCAAGTCCAGTTAAGGAAAATCTAATAAAACAAAAAGATATCTCATACTGTGATCACTCTATCACTAATTTCACTGGAAATTCTGTACACCAAACAACTACAGAATACAACATAGGAACTTCCACCCCACTGGATCAATTAAGTAATAATAATTTAAAAAATAAAAATAATAAAAAAAACCAAACACATATTTGGTACAAAAGTAAATATATTCAAGAGATTTCAAAGTTCTAATAAGCATTCTAGGTCCATTTGGCCAGAAATAAAACATTCTGACTGGCTGAACTATATCAAAATAATCCCTTTGCCAATTTAACTTTGCCTTATGTACATCTATGTCCAGTACTAGCATGCCTAGGAGCTGTAGCCCATGTGCCCCCCTTGAAACCAAACCATCTTTCCTTCAGAGCTTTCTCTAATACTCCCTTTATAAGGAAGTTCAGGTCTGCAGGATCGGAGGCAAATCATGTGAAGTATAGTTTACAGCTACTGTGCCTAATTCAGAAGAGGCAAAAAAACTGGTGCAAATTAAACTACTAGTTAATTAAACTACTAGTTAATTAAACTACTCATCACCTGTGCTATTACCTGTTTTGTGGTGTAGAAATAAAATGGAGGTGACTGTAGAAATACAAACAAAACATTTCTATTTCATAAAACAAAATGCTGAGGTCTTTTAGCAATAAAAGATTTTTATGTAATTTAATTTATTTGTACGTGTTCATTCTACTAAATCTTTTGTGTAATTTGAGATGAAAATAGTGATGAAAATGAGAATTTACATTAGGTAGAAATCATGGTGGTCTTCCCTTGCTTTGCCAGAGATAACGTAAATTAGGACTGTAAATTTATGATAGCTGAGAAATACCTGAGTAAAGCTACCAAAGTAACTTTACATTCATTATCCCTTACTGTTATATTAGACTTGTTATGGCTTCTGGTTTTGCTACCTGAGCACTTTTGTGTGTGCGTCATTCATTTGTCTTTTTCTCTCTACCTATAACATTGAAACAACAATATTTACACCCTTTTTGCAAGTGCTTGAGATACAAGAACTATCCACTTGTGACTCTCCGCTCCTGTAATTAAATGCTACGTTTTTATTATTACTGGCCAAGCTAAAAATAGAGCAAGAAATGTCCAAGCTTAGTATTAAGTTCTTTGTAGGATGCAGTCTTGCAGGTCTTCACACATTGTCCACCATTTCTGTTCCAGCAGGATGCAGAGCTGGTGGAAAGCAATATCTTGACTGGTAGAGTGAGAGAGCAGTTTGGTAAAAGTAGGTATCGCTCCCCTAAACACATGAAATTATTCTCACCATGACTGCAAATCTTATGCCATTTGGATAACAAAGTGGACTTCCCTTTGCCAAACTTTAGGGATGTGCCCTCATTTACTACAAATGATCTTTACATGCAAGCAAGACATTGGAACTGGAAGGAAACACAACTGCCATATGTCAACAAGTGGAACACAATGGAAAGCATTCTGTCTTGCAAGCAGTAAAATACAATTGTTACTTTTGAGCTCTTTCATTTTTTTTCCTTTCACTAGAATGGAAAAAAAAATGCCTTTGCTATTAAGTGTATCTATTTTCATGGGAAATACTTCCATTTGCAATATTTGCATATCATTTTTAAATATCTCCCTCAGGAAGATAGACCACTTAATAATGCTTCTGTTTATTTATTGCAAAAATCAAGAATAGCTGGAAGTCCATTATGAGAATCTTTTAGCAAATTTAATTAATTTGTAATTAATGTTATTGGTATTTATGAGAGAAATCTTTAATCAGCATAATTTAGACTGAAAATTACAATATTAACTAATATCAATTAAACAACAATGTAACAATTTCAATAGTTTTAATTATTTTTAGATTAAATTACCTTCTAGTCAATTTTACACTGCTTTTGAAATGAATTAGCCAACTTAAGCATGCTCTGTACCCGTTAATCTACCAACAATAGGACACAGTGTCTAAACAAGCCAGGAAAAACTCCTTCCAAGTGACAGCTGGGTTGTCGCAGTTTTAAAAATTCCTTTTTATTCCTAATTTTAAATACCTGCGTTCAGTTGAAACTTGGAGACAAGTTTTCAGATAATGCAGGGCCTTGAATTTTGAAGCTGACTTTCCTTTTAGTCTCTTCCTACCCCATGACTCTATCATCTCTTCTTGATAGAGCAGAGTTAGTGTAACCCTATTACTTGCGTAGGCATGTTCCCTCCAGTCTTAATGGGAGATGGCAAATACTGCAGCAAACAAAAGGATCTATCAGGTTACCAACAATACATGCCCCATGAAACAGTTTCTGCTTCCTACTGAATTCTTGCAGGTAAAGAATATCTCTTTCTCACATAGTCGGCTGACAGGAGACAGACTCAAGAAAACAGCAGTTCTGTTGCTCAAAATGCTTGGTGCTACAGTGTTATTAATAAGAAAACTGTCATATATCACACAGCCATGAATTGCTTCAGTTCATCTACTGATGGTATGGCTGTAAAGCTGCAAGTAAGTTCCTACCTATAAGCTATACTTTAGTTCACATGGCTTTCCACCTTTGAACTCTCCTTGAAGTTTTCCATAAAGTGAAAAAAAAGGTGAAATCACAGTTTCTTCTGGTTCTTAACATTCCAAGTTTTATTGTGATAATATCATGCCTCTGAAATATTGTCTACAACAGGTAACAAGAATAAATCTTGTTGCATTCTCCACTTCCTCTCCTAACCTGACCAACAATATGCTTTTTATCTGTGAGGAATAGCATAATATTTACAGGGTAGGGATCCATATGTGTGATGGCATATAGCAAATACATATTGGTTTAAAACCTTGGCCACTACGACATCAGAATTCTTTCACTGATCTCTGCATCACCTAGATGAGGACCAGGGTAAAGATTTCCACCTTACAACAACTTCCATTCATCTGTTTATACTTCAAGGCATGGAAATTTGCTGACTGAAAATTCTTTAAATATTAAATTTGAAAAGGTTGGGGGTTATTTTTGCTTTCTATGCTCACTTTGGATCTTTTCCTGTTATCAGTTCAGATATGAAACAGGCTTGATCATAGCAAAGCTGTTACAGATAAAGAAAAATGAATATAGAAACAAACAGTGCTCTAAAGTTAAAGTGTATACCCAAAGCAATGTATTATCTATCAGGCTAACTGCCATCTGTATTTGTTTCCAAATTTCTCAATAAAACACCTCCATAACCTTGAAAGCATTATACAGAATTACTCCAAGGAATAAAGACTAGGTTTTCAAAGGTATTTTAGCAACTACAGTTTCTTAGCTGCTTTGGAAAGTCTTACTGAATGTTTATTTAGACCTTTAAATCCCTAAGAATCTTAGAAAATCTCTTTCTGAATGCTGCAGGATCGACACTGTTCTTATGAATGACACAGCAGAGACTTACAAAAATACAGAATGCTTTACGGGAAAAAAATTAAAACAAAAAAGCTGACCTTTAAACAGAAACCGTCCATAGTGCAGAGGGTCAGGTTGGCACCCACAGAGTTAAACTAGCTAAATCTACAACAAAAGAAAAAATATTAGCATTGCTATCTGTGTAAATGACATTAGTAGCAAGACTGAATTATCTTCTGAATTATTTTATTCCAATTATATTTTGATATAATTCAAGGTCTAGTGATTTTTTTAATGTTTGCAGTCCCTTGGTTTAATACCAGAAAACCAATCAGTCATTTGCTTCTCAGACACCAAGTAGCTGGAATAGTTTTTCCATCCATTTGAAAAATATATCAACTGTATTTGCCTTTATGTATACATTAGATTACTATTGTAAGTGATCTTTAATTGTTTTTAAATTGTTGAACTTATTTTAATATATATTTCCAGTTACATAGCTGTTTAAAAGTTCATATTATAATCAGTTTTTTGGATTAACAAACTTCATTCATGTTTCAGTTTTTCAAAGCGGTAAATAAGGAAAGGACTAAAATGTCCTTTATTAAAGCACATGTTACTATTTTGTCTATTAAAAATCTCCTCTGTCACAACTAGTAATATAAAAAGCTGAAAAAAGACCTAGAAAAATATTCAAAATTATCCATTTGGAAGTCCATCACTATTTCTGTGTTGAAAGGCAATATAGGGGCCAGTTCAAGTCCTTGGTTTTTAAGCGGCCAATTTTCTGAATTTTCAAAAGTTCATCTAAACACAAAAGCATATTTGCTTACCTGTTTGTGAATGGGTTTGGGCAAATTCTCTCTTTTCTCTCTGAAAAGAGTAGTACATAACACTCATGTTCACAGGTAAAACCCAATCTGCTTGCTAAACTGCTTAGCAGTGCACTAAAAACAGCTTGAATGAGCCTGTTTTGACAAGCTGGCCCTGGATGCCTTGGTGTTCCCTCCTGAGGGAGGCACACTCCAGTTTTTCCTCACCTGCACCAGCACATGACTGACTTTAAGACAGATATTCTGGATTTATGAAGTCTAGGTACCTGAGAGACTAGATGTCTTCTTATGTAGTAGGTATCAGAAAAGACAGTTGAACTAGCAGTCTAACACAGACAGCATGGCATTCTTTGTGAAGACTAAATATTTTCTTCCTTATTGATGTGATGAAGCCCAAGCTTATTGACTTTCAGAAGCCTTCCACAGTCTTATTTATTATCCTTGGCATTTGAAAATGGAAGTGGTTTTGTGGGATCAAACATAGGTCATTAGTGTCTAATGGCCATTTGTTAGTCTATACAAACTGAATTTGGTAGTTCCAGGTCCGACCCCTAATGTATGTTTGCCATTATTATTTATCATCATCAACACACCTGACAACACTTTTATAATGGCTTTCCCAGGAGAGAAGAGAGGGGCTGAATGACCAAAGGAGTGAGCTGTCTCTTAATCCCCAAGTGCTGGTCACTCCATCAAGGGCTGGAGGCCTCTCAGCCAGGCAACAGGGGGAAGCTGGCCTCTGGTCTGCCAGATTTATAAGAAAAGTTTAAAAATACCTTAACATATAGAGAGAAGGCAGGAAAGGCTGCACACATGCCTGCAGGGGTGCAGGGGGTAAGTCTGTACACGTAGCATACTGATCATGACACACACTACTCAAGCTTCATTTTCACAGTTACTCTGAAACATACCTATTGGTCTGCAATTATTATTTTTGCAGTATCTCATACGTGCCTTCATCTTCAGGCACTATTTACATCTACTTCTTAACACATGGAGTTTCTCACATGTCTATATTTGATACTTACACCAATTTCAGACATAACCTTTTGCAGTGGTCTAGTGCATACATAGAGATAATGAAGTAACCCCAAAGGGCATTCACATAAGCGGTAAGCACCTCAGAATTGATCACAATCAAATACACCATCAACTCAAGGTAACAACTGTCCTTCTTTTGTTCCTTTTTCCTTTTTCCTTAAGCTACTTAAGTAGCTGAGTTGGAAGTGAAGCTGTCCCCTTCTGGATAATAATTGATTTTCTACCAATCAGAGCTCAGGATGGGCTCCACCAGACCTATGATATTTAAAAAATTAATTATATTTTACACAGGCCAAGGTATAATCTCCAAGTCAGTTGACAGACTATGCAAACTCCAGACAAAGAGAACTATGCAAAAAGCTGCTATGATCATTATTCTCATTTCTGGTCCAAACAGTTTCTTTACCAAAAATATGCTGGCTTTAAAAAAGAGCTTAAAATAAAGTTATCTGCCAGATGATCATATCCCATGTCATCTGATTTTGTAAGGTTTAGATAATATGTATGCTTACTAAATGTACAAAGGCAATTAGCTATAGATTTCACTCAAAAGTAGTCAATAGTAGGAAGTGTATATCTAAAGTGAAAATTTTAAGCTCTTTTTTAAAGCTAACACATTTTTGGTAAACAAAACATTTGGAACAGAGCGCCAGATTATGACAGCCCTCTCATGACTGTGTGCATAGGCACTGGGGCAGGAATCCCCTGCCTGTATAATCCTCAAGAGCTGCAAATAGAGTCCTACCTCCTTCTCCTCAAGGCTTGAGAGCAGGCAGGTATCTCCTCAGAACAGTTGGCTGCTCCCAGGTACACATGCCCTTCCTTGCTTCCCAACACAGTGTGGATATCAAGTAAGTTCCTGGCTGAATACACCAAAATAATCCTGAAACCACCCCAAAGCCTGCTGCCTGGAAGTGGGACTGCATGGATAGCTATATTTTTACTTTCTTGGTGTGTGTCTATTTGGCTAAAACTAGTATTTTTAAGAATTTACACAGTGAGAGACCTGATAGCAAAACAAAAACCAGAGAACAGCAATAGAAAAATATTAATGCAAGGATAAGAATTCTCAAAATTAATAAAATCTGAGAGTTATTGCAAATTTTATTTTAAGGTGTTTAACATGGAAATTGAATTGAAAAAAAAAAAAAGCATATTAAAAATCCAGCCTTAAAATCTGTTGGGATTTTAAATTTTGGCTAGCCTAAATTCTTCTCTCAGGTGGAGCTCCCTCAAACTGCAGGGTGAATAGTATATAAATATTAAAAGAATTTGGAAACCAACTAATATTTTTGTTTGATTGTCTTTAAGGAGCAGGCATATCTCTCCATAATGAACAGGTTAATTTGCACATGCAGCCTTGAAAGCAACTCTTTCAAAATGCACTAGGCTTTCGCCCCAGCTCTTTACAGAAGATGTTGCAATATTCTGCAGATATTCATACTACAGCTTGTTTCGAGTGCATAAACTGGTATGTTTGAACTTGGTTCAGAGTCCATAAGCACCCTGGAAGACATGATTTCTCTATAGGAAATACAGTATGACTACAGGTCAGAATGGCAAGTGAGTTGGTGACTCACTTGGTTGGTATATACGTATGCATAAATAGGTACATACATCTACAAAATGTGCAAGGAGTAAAAGTGGGGCATACAGATTTCTGGTAGGATTAACAGCACCCTAAGAAGGAGAAAGGCTCCTTCCATTCTCTGTAGCTAATAGCCCCACACTACCAGCACGTGAATTATACATTTGTTGATCTAATCACAGAATCACAGAATCCTAGGGGTTGGAAGGGACCTCGAAAGATCATCTAGTCCAACCCCTAATCCCGTATGTTATCCAAGTAGACTTGTATACAGAGGGAAAATTTTAGAAATATGTTATCATGTGAAACGGTTATTTAAGAAATAAAGTATTTAGTCAAAAAAAGGCTATTACGGGTCTGCCATTTATCGGGTTAAAAGTCTAGGCATTGTATGCAATGCATTGTGTTTACACACAATTACATTATTGATTTCTAGCAGTTCATTCATTTGCATTAAAAAGTCTGTATCTAAATATGATCTTCAGTTTTAAGCCATATGTACTCTGAGCTTGACAGACTAGGTGGTATTTACAAGTGTATGCCTCACATAAGACAAAATGGAAAAATATTGAAGTTCTGCATTGCAGGAAACAGAAAATTTTTAACAATGCATAGGAATATGCATTTGGTTAGATTTTACCTGTTCTCAGGGCACTATAGCTACACATTTGAAATGTATCTTCTTTCAACAGCTTTGTAGATTTCATATCATAATATCACTACAAACATTTGTTTGAAGGCAGACAACAGCTCTTAGAAGCAAAGCCATTTAAATCCCATGCAGTTCCAGATTTTTGCATCCAATTCCTACTGCAATGCCTATAAATTTTCATAGTACAGAACAAAATAATGCTGTTCTACAAACACACATGTACATAAAACTTAGAAAATGTTCTAACGTAAACAAATGAGGTTAAAGAGAATGGCAACAGAGACACCCTCAAGATTTAATTATTCAAAACAAGAGTTTATCATCTGTTCCTAGTTCTGACTTACATATGTGTGTACTCCAGAGCTAACGTTGAGGACAGCAAAACACAGTTGCCACAGTTTGCTTTTGGCTTGCAGGAGACCTCTGAAGTTTCTGTCCTGGAGACAGCACATACGTAATCAACAGAGAGGCACCCAGGTCTGAATCTTCTGCATGCATTGCTGAGGTCTCCTAACTAGCTTTATTTAACCTTTCCCCTTTCCCTCCTTATTAATCTGCAGATTCCCAAACTCTGAAACTTCTTTTCCCTTCTTTTTTAGTGGTAGAGTCAGTTGTTTCAGGTAGATCATGCAGTTGAAGGGGAATGGTGAAAAAAAATTGGAATTCTCACTGGCTAGAGCAACAGAATTATCTTTACAATGCATGTATGAGAAATCCCTGGCCTCTGACAGCCAAAACCACATGTTAATTTTCTACAAACCAGGTCAAGGCTATGTAGCTAAATAGGGTTTATGGATATATACCTAATCCCAAAAGGGAAAAGATGTCTTCTTTTACTTGCACCATTTACTTACATTGTGCTCAGTGAACATGATGAAATTATCCTCTTTTTCCTATTGCTGTGCATTTAACTTTTCAGAATATTCTACAAATATGCTACAAGACAACAAAATGAGGGATGACACAGTCAGCCTGCCTTTGGAAGACACTGACATGGACCCGTTGTGACAAGGTCTGTATTAGAGACAGACAGCAGGTCTTTGTAAAGACACAAAATAAATATTGCTGTTCACAGCAACGGGGAGGAATTCATTTCAAAATGGAATGAATAAAGTTGAAACAAAAAGGAGATAAATGAAAAATACAAAGTCAGTGGGAAATCCCAGGATGTGCAGCTTCTCTGAAACTAAGCTAATTTTGCAGACACCTGAAAAGTCTTAGGAAAACAAAATATCCACCAGAACTTGGAACAGCTAACTTTAGGAAGTCCAACTATGCCAACAGCAGCTCATTCAAAACAGCTGAAAAAGTGAACTGCACTAGCAAAACTCAAGCAGATGTTTACCTTCAATGAAAGGCCACGCTGTCTTTTTGATACATGGATGAGAGAGGTTTACAAGAACAGATTGTATTAGAGCTGGGATAAAATCTTAACTTACTCGCTCTCGCATCCCTGTATCTGCTAAGCTTGAGCAACTGGAGAGACCCGAGTTGAATAGGAAACACTTTCTGCTCAGAAAGAAAGAAGCTGACCCATGAAAGGACCTTCCTATCTATCCCTGCAAGCTTTCTCAAGCAAATCAACAAAACCTTTATGGATACTTTTCCAGCATTGATCTAGAGATCAGCTACCACAGAAAATAATGCTGTATCTGTACTGTATCCATGCCTAAAACTAGAGATGTACAGGTAAGAATAACTAGGGAGAAAAAGACACATAAGTTTATTGACATAGAACTACTGTAAAGCTTGGACATGAAGGAAAATACTAAAACTCAGAATTCATCCCTAAGTCACATTTTAACTTCCATAAATACATAGTCAAAGGGTTTTGTGGCCATTTCAAGCCATAAAACAGTCATTAAGATCAAACATACCACACTGTTCATTTCCATTTAAGTGCCATCAACTGACATGCCTGATACTCTTTCAAATATTGAAACACGGGGATTTTTAAACAAGTCCATCGAATTTCACTGGAATTTGGACACTGGAATCCTTTCAAGATTCCAGACATAGCTCCTTAATGTTGAAACACTTTCTGTACTTTATTAACTCCAGAAATACTTAGGTATAACAAAAAAGCCCCAAACAACCATGAACTTTTACATGAACACACAGGATAGTGTATAGAAGCAAGCACAGAAGTTCATATTTAGGGCTAGATCATACATATTCTAGACTTTGGAAGGATCTACAGGTCTCAGTTACCTGTGTTTGGCGTAAGACACGACGTTACGTTTCTGTGTACCATTGCCCTCTACAGGACGGAATTTGGGATTTATATAAGTGTTGCAATTATTTTGCTTGATGAAAACCTGTAATTTCATCACAGAAGGTTCTTGATTTTGTATCCAAGTACAAGAAGAAATCTGCAAATACTGATCTGGCATTCTGAGTATAGTTCTATTATTTTATTTCACCTTTATCTGCATTCACAAACCTGCAACAGCAATTTTACATACAGAAAAATAAGATAGTTAACTTTTACATGGCCTTACTCACACAGTATGCCCATATTTTCACTTAAGATCTGGCCATGGGGCACCCTCAGAATGCTAGAAAAGGTCCATGTGTAAACAAAACCTGAGGTGTGTTTCTAAGTACAAACTGACCCTGAATGAGATCTTAGAACAACAAATGAGAAATTTTGGCACCAGTTAAAAAAAAGCAAAGTTTTTGTGGAATTCCAATCTGTATTTTATTTGAAATTTCATCCTTCATAAAGTATTTATCTCTAAACTTTAAAGTGCACAAAAATAAGCGTTAGCAGGAACACTGAGATCATCTCAACTTCTGTCATCTAAATTATCACATCTCCAGTTTCATGTAATTTTCAGTTTTCAGATTAAATGAAATGATTTATTTTTATAAAAACAGACCAAGAACCCGCTGCTTCAAATTACTTGTTAAGAAGGTTCAGAAGGAACAGATTATAAACTCCCCTGTGTAAACCTCACACATATAAAAACTGAACAGATACACGTTGGCCTTCTAAAACTGAAAAACTGAATGAGATACCCCTATCAGGAATTTTACATGTGCAGTGGCAGATGGATCTTTTCTATTATTATACATTTCACTTTATGTTAACTACAGAAGAGAAGAAATATCATTTATGGAAAAAAAAAGTGCACTATTAAAAATATTCAGAAAAACATTGAACAAGACATTAATAACAAACTGAAAGGATAAGCGGAATGGAAGTCTGAAAAATTCTATATTTGTATTATACAGGCATTGTTTTAATTCTTGGCACCTTATTTTTCATGTACATAAAGAGAATGCAAGCTACAGCAGGGTGAGACAAAGATCAATGCTGAATGTATTACTTGGCATTGGTCAGACTCAGTTTAATAAGAAAAGAATTGATCCATTAAGCTAAACCTAATTCTTGGCCAAAAATGGTTGAAATCTCTTCTTTATACTGCTAGCTTCATAAAGACCTATAATATTCAGAAGAAACAACTCAGAGCTGAATTTAATAAGATTAAATATATTGCAAATATACTTAACAAGAATCTATCAAGTTGTTAATGATTAGTATTAATATCAAACAATTTTTGTATGGAATTTTTTATTAGAGTAGTTGTAAAATATAGCCATGTGAAATGCAATATAAAAAGGGGTTTAGGTAATTTGTAACAGCTACAATTGCAGAACCAAAACCTTAACCTATAAGATACAGTAATTTATTTTATCAATCCAGTTTCTCATACGAGTGCAATTCAATTTGTAAAGTATTTAAGTGTCAGTCATTAACACTGTATAGCAAAGTGCAGAAGGACAGAATCTACTATACGTGATTGTGTTATTATATGTGAAGAGACTGCAAAATAAATTACTTTTTCTGTCAGCAAGGCTGGAGACCTATTGTTAAAATACAACTTCAGATTTCTATAAACTGCTCTACAAAGCACTGTTTCATAGCTAAATAGCTAAAAGCAGTTATTAGTACTGTAAGGATGCCCTGCACTCTCAAAGGGACATAGTGACACTGATTTGCCTCTGTCACTGCTTCCTCACAGACTGAAGATCAGAGGTGCCCTGCATCACCAGAGAATGACCAACCCAAAGCCGCTGCAAACTCCCACCATGCAGCACAGCATTGCCAGGGCAAGTCAGGGAGGAAAATCCACACCCCTCATGAGCATCACCAGTGGTCTGTGCAGAAGCACACTGGCTGTGTTGCCTTGGGTAGCCTGCATCTACCTCTCTACGTGTTGGGCCCTCTCCTTGGACCAGTACAGGACCACAAGTTAAAATTGTGCCCATCAGACAGCTTTTATAACTGCTTTTAAACATGTTTTATAGACATGACTGTCGCTTTAAACAATATATAAAAGAATAAGAGCAGGAATTATTGCTTCACCTAGGATTTGAACGGAGGACATTACTGGAATCAATTCAGCAGCAGTTACATTCTAGTTATAGTTTTAATTAAGATGACAATGCATCAAAAATACATCCACACAAAAAGTCAAAACTCTGAATTCAGTGAAGAGAATTACTGAAACACTGGGTGAAACTGAATGTAAAACTGCACTGGAGGACACAGACAGAAATGGAAAGTACTGAAAGTCAATTATTACATGCTCAAATGTTTTATACACTGTCTAGTATCAGAGCATTGTGTGTTAAAAAATATACTGTGAAGACAAAGATGCAAGAAAATTAATTTAAGAAAAGGACATATTTGAGTTATAAAGATATAGATAGGAGAGATTATAGCATGAAGTTAAAAGATTGTAACATACTGATAAGGAAAACAACAGGGGAAAATAAAAAGAAAAGTTCACATAAGGTGAGGAAATTGTAAATAAAGGGTTTTTTCTTTTCAAGCACGTAAAGAGCATAAGGTCACTGAGAGAAACAGAAGCACGCCTATGAAATGGCAAATGGCAGTTTACTAACAGGAAGGAGAGACTGCTTAAAAATGAACTCTCAATTTTATTGTCCATAAACAAAGTTGGGACCGATGACAGGATCAGACACACATTTCCTAGGGGAGGAAGAATAAACACCAGAGAAAATCAGTAACACACCAGAACAGCTCATCAAGAAATTAGAAAGTCTGAAGGTTGATGTAATTCCAGGAATAGACAGAATTAATTTGGAGCTCAGAAAGGTATTGCAGAAAAGATGGGGGAATCATTAACAGATATATTTAAAACCTGTTTGGAAATATGAGCTGAAGTGAAAAAAGTTTAGCTATTACCACTATCTAGAAAAATACAAAACCCAGACTTCACATCTTTGTCGTACTCTTTAAAACATTATTATTTCAGGAAACAACACGATTAAGAGTTTGTATAGCTGCAAGAGAAATTGCTAGCACAGCTCACCAAAGGGATATCATGCCTAAAAATGCCCTTAGCACTATTTAAGAAGAATTACAAGTTACTGATCATAATGGAAGGTACAAGCATATATTCCACACTCTTTAGAAAAGTTTCTGATAGATTAACATACAGAAGACTAATCAACAACATCAGGAAGTGTGGGAACAATCAGTATGACAAAAGGATATGTTTGAAAGAGAAAAACTGTTAGGCTAGTCAATGAAAAGAAACAATATGAAATTCAGAATGACTGAAATACACTGACAGTGAAAACCTGTTAGAGTACAAGTGTCGACAAACTAATTTAGTGTAGACAAATTTATGCTAATAAAACTAGTAGTATGTAACAAGCTAGGGGGCTCTACCCCTGAAAAGCATAAAGTTTTAAGTCTCTTGTATTAATATACTCCATTCACTTCAAATCTCTGGTTTTCACAAGAGCAAAACGTAAGAAGCAAGCCCTTGAACCATTAGAAGAATTAAGAAAGAAAACATTTTTTTTAAAAACCCAGCACATACTGCAAAGGACTGTAGAAGTAAGGCTCCTGAATTTTCTCTGTCACTAATATAAAGCAATTTGAGAACATGCTGCTATACTCGAAGATCTTGGGGACTGTCACAGACCTTATAGATATCAGTAGCTTTCAAGTGTTCCCAAGCCACTAAGTGTTCTCTTCTTTTGGTTGTCCTCTAAAACTATCTACATATTTCTTGGGTTAGTCCTCATTAGCAAGTCCTTTGGTATTTCAAGCCATTCTAACATGAGCAGTTCCTCCTCAGTGCAACCAGAATATTCTGTATAAACTAGGGCCATTGATTTATTGGTATAATATTTTAGTAATATTATTTATCGCATTCCACTATGAAATTAATCATTGCCCACTGAAATCAGCTGCGGCATTGCATCTGATTTAAAGCACAACCTTGATCAGATTCAACAGCCAAGTTATCAGGGAGTTTTTCACTGATCCATCCACAAAGACACAAAGATCGCCACAGGAAGTTAAAGCTAATATAGAATCTAGAAATAGATTTAAAAAAAGAAAGAAAAAAAAAGTAAAAAATAATTAAAAAACCATCTTTCCAATATGCATTTCCAAGAATTATATCTCTAATTAACCTGTTAATTTGCTCAACTTTGGCAGATGCTTCTAAAATTTCTCTCCAGACTTCTACAATCTTGATTACCCTAAACAGCTGCAAATTCTGTTTAAAGTTCACCTGATTTTAAAACACCACAGACTTGAGTAACACCAGTCCTAATCCAGCACAATTAATGACACCATTGGTACAAGTGTCAACTTTATTGCTTTAACCACAATTCTTGGATCTGTTCGAACATTCCAGGAGATCAGACATTGGATTAGATTTTTCTTTTAAATAATATGTGTTGATTTATACAAATCAGAAACTAATTGCAACAGAATACTCTATAAAACTAGGCACATTTTTTTAACTTCCTATCTTCCAGCACAGTAGCTGGCTTTAAAATGAAGTTATATTAAATGATTAGCAATGTATTAGTTACAAGCAATGGAATGGTGTAGTGATTGCTACAGAAATGGGAAATTGATAGTTAAAATGGAAACATATCATGAACAAAAGAAAAGGGAAAATGATTTCTTAACTTCACCAGCCATACAAGACAGTCCCTTTTACATGGCATGTAGCACCTTCAGGAAAAAACAGAGTGAAAAAATACTTACATGTTTAATCTAGATATATTCACAGCCAATCTAGAAAATAACCTCTTCAACTAAAAATGAGATTACTTAACTCCAAGCCTTGACATAAAAATTCTCTTACATCAATGAGTTGATGTGTTTCCTCCCTTGCCTCCATTTCAGTTTTTTTACTGTCTATTTTATTAATTCCTCCCTAATCAGAGACAACTGCCATAGGCTTCCAGACAGGATGTCATTCAATGCTATTAGAAGTATTGCTTTGAAGTAGAAGTATGAAGATGGAGTTTGTACCTGTTTGGTTGTTAGTACTTAGATAAAGAGGTTTGCCATAAATTGCTTTGGTAAAGCAAAAATTATATATGCAGAATGAAAAAAAAACAAACAAACAAAAAGTATGTGATGTTCAAAAGTCCTCATTCGACTCAATTCAGTTGTTAATAGTAGAATTCCTATTGACATCAACAGATGCAGAGTCAGGCTGGCAGTGAGCACATCTGAAGAATCACTCCATACAGAGTGAACTCTGATCAATGCAGGTTTATTTTTTAATGACTTAACAGCTTGTGAAAGGAGCACACTCACAGCTCTCTGATTGTATAAACACCACATCTGATCATGAACCAGCACAGCACAAGCTTATGTATGAAATTAAGGTATCACATGCCTATCCTTTAGAAGTGAGGAGATTTTTCTCCATGTCTATCCAACCAGATGATAAAGCTACCAAAATTAATATGAAAGGTGGTGAGTTATATGGTGAATGCCTTTCAAGCAGACTGACCATATAAGACATGCCATGACCTGCTGACTGTCAAAGCTTTAATCAGGACCGAGGTGGAATAAAATGAAACTATATTGCTAGTTTCTGGAAAAGATTTTGCATCCAGTGCCTAATTCTCAGAGTGAGATAGTTTTTTAAAAGCTTAGAGGGAAAAAAACAAACCACAGCAAAAAACAAAACAAAACACGAAGACCTCTGACTTCAGCATCTGTGATTTCTGTTATGCCTGTGATGTTTCATTTACTGCAGTTTTAAGGGATTGATTTAATCCTAGTAGGTGGAAAACAAAAGAGGAGTGCCTGAAATCCAGCATTTATCATGTAACCCAAATCACAGAAATCTCTTTGTGTTTTAAAATGGAGCTGTTAAACCATGTCAGAAAAAGTTACTGGAAAGTATCCGTGCGGCAGAACATATGTGTGCTGTGTATGCAAGACATAGGTGGTGGGTAGAGGAAATTGCTAGTTAAAAGGACCAAATGACAGAAAGAGGGAAAAGAGAAATTATGGTACAGCTAATAATATGCCTGTTATACAGTGAATGCTCTTGCATTTACTCTATTTGAAATTTGTTACATGTTATTGTCTATTTTGCTTTTTAATTTTCAGCATGGTCTCCTTCACTGGTATTTATGTTGAACTCAAGACTTCCTTGTTTCAAATTGTAGTGGAAACCTCATTTTGAACAATTTAGTTGGGCAATGAAGGAAAGCTGGAGGTAGTCAGGCAGCAGAAGTTTCTGCTATACCTTAGCATGCTGTCCTGATTATAGTGCTATTATAGTTTGATGTTCATAGAAATCAAGGAATTTATGAATCATTAAAAGGTGCAGGTGATAGAGAAATTATTATAATAGCATTCAGAAATATTACAGGAACTATCACAAAAGCTACAGTGTTAACACTATCAACTGAATATAAATGGAGTTGTGAAATTATTTGATAGCTCAGGATGTAGATATGCCAAATTTTCATTCGGCCTCAAGCCAGTCACTAGTCATTTGCACGGTTTTGATATATGGTTACTTTTGTACAAAACTGGTTTGGGTGTATAGGAAATGTACCAACACTCACTATAAGTGAATGGAGATTGTGTAAAGACCCTGCACTGGAGCTTGTGAAAGCACAGGTTTGTGAATATTAATAGTTCTTATACTAAGTTACTAATTTTCTTATCTGTTGCTCAGAAACCTCCAATATATTAAAAATACATTAGGTATCAGCCCTTAATTATATTCCAAATCAATTACTTACATGCACTGTTTATCACTAAGAATATGACTTCTTGTTTTATTTTTCAGTCATTCAACAACACTTCTACAGGACAAAAGCTGAAGCATTTCTCTGTGTAAACATCAAGTATTCAAAAGGATACAAAAATTTGGCAAAGTCATTGATTATCCCAATACCTGATTTCTAAAAGTCTTACTTTCTGCATTTTGAAAATGTCTCCTGAACAACAAAACAGCTAAGTACTTAGCGTGCACTGCTACCACCACCAAAGACATCTATTTTTTGTTACTGATACTATTATTTTAAGTGCATAACCATAAAACTATCAAGACCAAACCAGACTTCTTTAAGAGTTGTACTGCCAGAAACTTATCCAGCCGCATTTTAAAAATACACATCTTTTGAACAAGGGCATTAGAAATTGAACAAGACTCAAGATAAAGGATGATGATTATTAAATGTAAATAGAATTTGATGCATTCAGAATTTTTTTTACTTTTATTTTCTGGTCTTTCTTGTACATATCATTTTAACTGATTGTTTGAATTTCTGCGGGACTCAACAGAGCCGAAGCACAGCTATTCTGCTATGGTCACTTTGCCTCAGATGACATTCTTCCTGCTCCTTGTATTAGCCCTCACATTAGTCCTCTGCTTGATATTTTTCCAACATCCTTTAAAACAAAGAGTCAAGTCTCCATGCAACAGAAAAATAGATGAAATCGTTAACTATAGGCCAATTCCCCTTTATACTCTTTGAACTAGAGAGGCCTGACAGTTCACTGAAGGGGAGCGGCAGGTCAGGTTTGAAGTCCATTGATAACAGTTGTGAGGGCTTACTTGCACAACACCTTTCCACACTCTAGGTCTCTCACTCTAGTTAGAGCTACAGTAAAACTTCCTTTGCTTTGATGAACACCGAAATTCATCAAATTCAGTTATCAGAATATATTTAAGACAGACGGAAAGTAAGTATCTTTATCAGTCTTCACCATTCTTTTTCTTGACTAATGCATGGGACAAGAGGGGCAAAATTCCTTGGTCCTATGCTAGCTCTGTTACCTTCCTCCCAGGGGCACCTTGGGAAAGTCCTTTAGTTTCTCTGAATCGAAGGTTATCCACCTATAATATAGGCCTGCAGAATGTGGCTCCCTCTTCCAGAGGCCTAGCCATTTCAGTATTCACAGATTCTTAAATTTAGCAAAGAGGACTGAGAAAGAAAAAAAACAAAAACGTTTAAAGGATAGTAATTAATTTCTTGTGGTATTCTTCAGCTGTACCTGGCATCACCAAATGCAAAACATTAGCCTATGTGGGAAAGATCTTAAAGAACAGCAAACAAACTATAGAAAAGCTGGTACAAGGAAGGAGGTGTTCTTTTCCTGTAAGGAGTTGTTTAGTTGCTGACAAATCCCTAGTAATAGCAAGCCGTAGTTTTACTCTTCATCCTAATACTCTGGATAGAGGAATTTATACATACAGGTTTTCACAATGTTTTGTCTCAGAAATATTTATCATTATAAGAGGCAATAGATGACATTCCAGAATGTTACCTCTTACTGTAGTTAACACCGCAGGGAAGAAATCTGTCTCTGTCCTCCAGTTCCATTATAATAAAAAAAGCAATAAAAGAAAACTAACAAGTGCATATAAAGTAAATAACTATTTCTGACAAATACATATTTGTCATCATAGCTGCCAAGTGATGTAATCACATGCTCCTCTGTCACAAATGAGGACCACCACAGATTAGTAATAGTAACAGTTTATTTTCAGATAGCACAACACATCTTAATGTGAAAGCTCCCTGCAGAATTATGGGCAAGGTGGTGAGGGACCACAGCCAAAACCTGTCCTACATCTACAGCAAGTTACAGAAGATAGTCGGGAAGCTGGTGCAAACAATTGCCAGGCTTTGAGATATCAGTTTGTCTGGGAAACCTGTTCCAGCGTTTGACTAAGCCCCTGTGATAAATTCTTATTACCTGATCAGAATTTTCCCTGTTGCAGCTCATGTCCATTGCATCTTCCTCTTTCGCTGTGCACCTCTGAGGAAAGTCTGGCTCTGTCTTCTTAAAAAGACATGTACATGAAGACAGCATCAGTCTCACTTTAGCCTCAAAACTAATTTTTCAAGAATATTCCAAAATACCATGTGAGACAAATTACTCTGTACTAAATCTATCTATCTCTGAAGGAGAAAGTGTTGTGTAAATCCAATCGAGATTTTAACTTTTCCTAGAAACTCTTCTGATAGGTTTACTCATTGATAAATGATGAATTTAAATTACTTCTGACAATTAACAAAATTAGAATGCAAAGCACTGCTTATTGGGAAATACAATGTGCTGGAACCTGCCTGCCTTCTTCATGTAATATTCCCTTTGTTGGCTCCCCAGTAGGATTTTTCACAATGAAATAAGCTGGTTCGTGCCTCAAAATCATATGATAATAGAGTTTCCTTTTATATAGATTATACTGAGCAACATACCTTGTTTATTTGTGTAAAATTACATTGTGCACTTTTGGATTTATTCAACCTCAGGTCAGAATTATTGGAGAACTGCCGCAATTACATGAACACAAGCTCTTTATTTAGCACTAATATGCAACAGAACTTCCAGTGGATAACACGACTGCCTGGCAAGGATGGATGCCATACAAATAAAAAAGGGTGAAGATTCTAAACATTCATTTAGTAAAAAGCTGAAGATTTGCAAAACCTTCAAAGAGTCTGAATAACTCTCCGGATTAGGATGCACATGTAAAAGTTGACAACTCCTGTATGCTAACTCAAGTGTAAAGGTTGGAAGTGTTAGAAAACTAGCAAATGTTTATGTGTGTACTTGTTAATGGGAAACATAGTAGAAAAATGACACAGAAACTGACCTTGACAGTTTCACAGGGATAGCACTTATATGAAGAGGATTGGTTATTCTCATCATACTGAGTGCCACAGGGGTGTCCCAACAAGAGAAAGGTGTCTTCTATTTTTTACTTCTTAAACACAGGAATTTGTGAAGAATGCATAAATGAAGACACTTTTAAAATCAAACCATTTGAATATGGTTCCTATATAACCTGAAGTTATTGCTCTCATATTTGGTTCTCTACATGCCTTGTTTTCATTTGATGGTTTCAAAAACACCAGTCAGGTAATGCCATTTATCTATTTTGCACAGGTAAAAAGCATTATGGAAGAGATAAAAATTAGGCTCCTGCTATTTAATCATTTCTTCTACTAGCTTTGTGCTTTTATTAAAGGGTTGATATTGACTTTCCCTTTGGCCTTTGAATCTCCAGGTCACTTAACTAAACTTCCAAATGTATGCAGTGGTGTCAGTAGCAACAGCTGGGAAGATCCATAGTTAAAAATCGCAGAAGGATATCCTTTTAGGCTTTTCCTGTGCAACTCAATTTCTGCATATTTCACATATTTCATAATAAAATGTCTTCTTTCTTTCTGAATAGATACTTCTTTATCAAATTCAATGCAGTGTAGTTCATGCCTAAGGAAAGACAAACTCTTCAGCCCTCTACCTGATACTTTCAATCAAAATATGTAACCACCCTACATAGTGCAGCTGAACATCTCTACCTCAAACCACTGTTAAAACATATTGCATATGTCATCACATTTAAGACATGTCTATAACTGGGGCTCCCAACAGTTCCAAGTCTCTTAACTCAAATGTTTTAATGAAACTAACAGTGAGGATCAAAGGTTTTTCTCACAGTCTGTTTCGTTACTAAATGCATAAGGTCCAGCTGAGCTAAATGTCAGATTCTGACTTGCTTGATTTAGCCCTGCTATTTAGTAGTAATTATGGACAGAAGTCTCATTTAGGTGTATTGATCCAGTCTTTAACATGAGGAATAAATTCAGCAGCTAAGCTATGGAAAGCACTGGATGAATTCTCAATTCGTGAATCTCTACAAAGAACAAAGAACCAGCAACACGTGTATGTCTTCAGTTAAACATGCTAAAAAAGCTTTTCCTCATGGAGAAGACACAATACGAACACCAAAAATCCTGTGGCTCACCAATAAGCCATGTATGTAGAAGGTTCCTATTCTGCCTCCATGGAAGACAGTATCCCAATTCAGGAAAGCATTTAATCATGTGTTTCCGTCCATCAGAATTCATGAGAGTCCTTAAGTATGTGCTTATTTTTAAAAGATGCTTAAGTGCCATTGATTTCAAGTATGTGTTTAAGTGCTGCCCTCAATATAAATGATTTCTGAAACCAGGGCTGATGGGAGTTTTATCACTGATTTTAATAAGAGCGGAACAGGAACTAAAGAATTTTAAGAATCCCAAATGCTTATCCAAATTGAATGTCTACATGACAATAAGGAAAGTATAATCATATAAAGTTGCATATTTATATTTCAGCTACTTAAATAAAGAAATTCTGAAATTAATGAAAAATCCTAAGCTCTTCATGCTAACAAGACATTTATCACTGAAGGGATAAGAACTTCCCTATCTCTGTACCACCCTAATTTTTTACCGTTATGCATATTTTCTCATCTTAGAGGTTTGTGGATTTTTTTAAGATGAACAATACAATTTTCTGGTTAAATATACTTATTTTTTAAGTTATAAAAAAAATCCATAATATAATTCTATGAGAGTTACCATAATAGACTGTAACAGCTGCTATGGTCTATTGTGTAAATAAGTAATTACTGAATTTACAGACTATCATGTAAATATGTAATTATGGACTTTTTAAAATGTGGATTATTTCCTCGACAGTCTATCGTTTAAATATGTAATTATGGACTTTAAAACATGTATTATTTACTCAGACTGCAGCAGCTCCTTGGGACAGAGCTGTTCTGGCCTATTGGGTAAACATATAATTACAGAAATTTAAAAAATATGTATTATTTATTTGCCAGCATTTCTGTCAATACATCATGACAGCCATTTTTAGATGGATACCATATAGTCAATATTCTGTCAAGTTTTCATAGGTCACGTAAAGTACCTCTCGGCATGGCTGCAGTGCCCTGTAGTGAAGCCTTTGCCTTGCTAGGTTTCTTACCACAGAGTCATCAAATTAAAATCAAGCAGAGGACTCCACAAATAGTTCCATTAATTAGCCTTTTCCACAAAGATTCATAAATGCAGTCAGAAGAAAATCCTTCTGTCATTCCTTTCACAATTTTAACAGTGTATATCTCACTGTGGTTAGAGGTTGGTGTCTGATGGAATACTCCTCAGAGATTTTTCAGTAAAGCGGTGACCTTAGTGTAATGCAATCAGTGCAGGGTTTATTTCCTAATGGCCTCTCGGCTCTGAAACCAAGGATCGTGTTTACATTAGCAGATAAGGCAGGAAATGAGAGAAGATATGTGAGCAAAACAGTGTTAAAGACCCAATGTCCATATTATATACTTTTCAGATAGTTTACTACAGGCTAGTTATGCTCTGGTCCCATGGAAGGAATACTCCCACACAGCTGGAGCACATACAGTGTGCTCCTAGATAATACCTTCGCATGTACTGTAATCCAAGAGGAATCCAGTTTTTGTTCTGGGAGACCTCTCCATAATGAGAATCAAAGTGCTGAAAGTGGCTCTGATCCCTTCCAAACAATTCTTGATCAGAACTAAAACACTAAGTTAGAAACATCCACAGAATATACTCAGTCATAACATTTCCGTTCTGATTTCTGTACATCTTAAGCAGGAGAATGGTTGGAGCAGACAGTTCTGTAATTTATGAAGTGTGGCATTTTTGCCATGTACAAAACTATGAATTCCAAAAATGCTTCTGATGACAAGAGAATATTCTTCAAAGTGGTGGAAAAAAAAATAAGGGGTTTTCACTCATCTAAGATGGAACTTCAAAGACATTTTGAAAAAAGGGTAATTACCATTACGATTAAATATTTATGTTTTTAAACTACCCACAGGCCCCAATCAGAGACAAATGCTAGGTTCTCTGCAAACAGTTATGAATATGTCAACCTCAAAGACTTCACAATTCAAGAAATATTATAAAATATGTTGTAATTTATATAGTAGTCTTTAGAAGCAAAATTAATGTGTTCTTAGGCAAAAATGTATGTACTGAGTCTATGATCTGCTATGTATCAATAATTCTAACATTTAGCCATGATTCTTCTAATACAGTAGAGCAAAAAGCACAACCAGAATAACTTACTATTGTAAATACAGAGGATGGTTATATACTATGGGACCATGTTTTATTTCAGACAGCACTATCCTTACACTGGAAACAGAAGTGCTATTGTCATTTATCTAAAATTCTCTTCTCAACTAGAAAAGGAGAGAGAAGAAAGATAAAACATAAAAGGAAAAATATTTTACAGATGAAATATATTGCCATAATAACATGTATGTATTATTCATTTTTACAAATGCTATTTTCTCCATAGTCTACGAGCCTGATGTAATAATAAAGCCTTAAGAATCGAACCTAAATATAAAACACTACATTAAGATGTTTAAACAGGAGTACTGATAAAACCATCTCCTAAAGAGAGATGGTAGGGCATCAGCTGGAGTCAGACTGAGTCCAGCTGTCGTTCAACTCTTTGGAATGGGTCTGGATTGAGTGAAGAAAGAATCTGTGGTTGCTTAGTCTAAAGACAAGACAACTGGCAGCGACACAGTAATGTTCTTCAAATACATGAAAAGTCAGAGGAGTGAACAAATTCCTCTTTATATCCAATTTAGATAGGACAAGTAGTAATGTAGCTCAATATGGCAAAAGGATTAGGTCAATCGGTTGCGCAAAGACTGAAAAAACTTTGTTGAAGAAAGTTGTTAAGAATGAATTGAACAAACTTTCACCAATAATGGCACAGCTATCCTGCCTTTATGAAGGAAAGATGGCCTCTTGAGATCGTTTGCTGTCTTGTTCTTATGTGGCTTTATGGCCACAACTGTAGCCTGAGCTTTATGCCTAAAAAGCCATTAAAACCCATGGAAATTTTAAACAGCAAAGAAATCAAAAATATGCTGAATAATATGCATCTTTAATACAGTCTAAATAAGGAAAACATGCATATTTCAAGATAATACTTAATTTTAGTTCCCCTGAATAAGAATGTATAATAATACTATCTGTGCAAAATAACCTTAAAGAAAACTTCACACTGATGAGTCATTAGCTGTACAGAAATAATGCTTTTAACACATGTAACATTAGTATGGACAATTATCTGTTAGGGCTCTGACTGCACCCACAGGCTCTGTAACCACTTCTCCAACCCAGGGCTCTTGCTGCCCATTCTCAAGGCCAGCACTGGCAAGGGGCCAGATAGTATCAGATTGTTCTGAACTGTGGAAGAGAGGTGTGAAATGACACTTTTCTTAAATAACATATACATTATTTTCAACTTTAAAAAGGTCACACTATTTATGGTTGAAAGTCAGAATTCTAACTGTTTCATCCAGTTCACTTAGCGAGAACTATAAAAAAATGAAAAAAATATATATAGGAGAAAGGAACTACAGCCTAAATAAGAGACAAAGGTAGGCCCTGTTAAAATGAGAAACTGCCCTGATCCTAAACCACGACAACACTCCACACGTGGAACCCAGGAGCTTTGAAATCTCCATCCATGAAGAGGATTTTCAGCTCCCTGTGATGGGTTCCACTGATAATTATGGATTTTCTGTAATAATAACCCTGCCTTTATAAAAGTAGCTAGAAACTTTTGTTCTCTCCGCCATGGTACTTCACCACATGTGTAAAGCAGGTAAATTTGGGGAACTTGTAGGGATACCTGTATATTACTCACTGCAGACTTGGAACTGAACAATGGGATTTCCTTACAGAACCCAAGAATCTGCTGTAGTCCTTGCTCTTCTGAGCTATTTATTCTGGAGCTCAGCCTGCATTTGCAAGGTCATGCCGGATACTATTCGTCACACTATGTTGCTTATGCGTGAAATCCTCATTTTTCGCAAAGCTCACAAATATATATTCATGTCGCAGTATCTTAATGTCCAGGGATAGTTGAACATGCCAAAGTGAGGGTGGCTGCCACACACGCTCTGCATTATTGTGTCAAAACAAGGCACAGTGGAAAGTTGTCAGTTTGAGACTGGAAATCTTATGGGAAGGTTAACACAGCTGCCGTTTTGGAACTGGGTGTTTGGTAAAATAAGATCTTGCCCTCTGCGTCCGCAATTAGTTACGTGTGAAGTAGACATGCCAAAATTGGAAGCAGTGTCCATTTTGTAGCAGTAATTATTATTGTGAAGCCATTTTCAAGGTGGGATTATGGGCACTAAACCTCTGGGACTGACTGTGCTGCCCATGCGTTAAATCCTCATTTTGTGCAGACTTAATGAAAAAGATAGTTTCTTGTAATATGTTCTGTTTTGTCAGTTGCTCCTACACAGCAGTATAGACATGCTTTCTTTGTGCTTAATGCACGCAGTGATAATTTTTCCACATGCTCTTTCTGTAAATGTTCAACCACAAAACATTCTGTTAAACTGGAATTAAGGTTGTAAATACGCATTAATAAGTTAGAGTAAATTCTGTACTAATTGACTGCCCGCACAACCTCACCGACATCGATGGAGAAAAAGCTACTGAAGAACATTACGAGCTGGATCACAGACATGCTGCTCTAACTCCACATACAGGGCTATGGCAGAGAATCAAACCCTGTATGTAAGAAACACATGCTGGAGTATCAGGAATGCAACTCACACTTTACAAATATGAAGGACAGAATTGCAAAAGCACTCCTCAGTGGCCTAGAACTGCTCTCGTTGGGGTAAACGGCATTTTTACCACTGACATTAATGACAGTAGAACTAAGCCAGTAATCAGCACTTTTGGGTATCTTATCCTTTGTGATTCTAATTAAACAAAATAATTTAGGTTTCTTTTGTTCCCTCAGCTAAACTCTTTGAAAAGGCTGATCAGCATTTCACCTACAGTTACATCATAGGATGAACCACCCATTGCAGGGATCCCAAATTTACTTGGTGTTCCAGCCACATAAAAGACATGGTGCTGGCAAAATCTCTGCTAACTCCTTGAGGAATCAAAGTCATTATTATTTTTCCCTCTTATTCCTGATAGATCTGTCCATTCCTCTGGCTGAAATTAAAATATTCCTTTTCTTTCAGTTTTCTAAGATTGTATTTTATTGTTAACATATTAGGAGAGAGAACAGTAGCAGAAAGTAAGCAAATCAGACAATAACTAACAGAAAATTAAATAACAGTAATTAATAAAGATACCTTCCAACCTGTCTCTGCATGATAACATGGAAATTTAAAATGGTGCTGTGAAGGTTGGTTTACTCCTACCTGTAATTTACTTTGAGGTCTTAGCATAAAAGGTGCTTAGAATTGAAAAATATCTCTATTAGCAGAAAAATGAGGTATGTTCTATTTATTTTGTGTATTAATTTAGCAGAATATATTATTACACAACTTTATACTGTAACCACAAGGTCACACAGGATATGACTTGTCACACTGTGTTGCCTATGCATGAAAACCTCATTTTGTGCAGAGCTCCAAAATATATTTTCATGTCAGATTATCTTACTGTCCAGCGACAGCCTGAGAGTTTCATTCTATTACATATGGGGGAAACAGCGTCATTTGAGAGGTGTCTTCTTCTCTCAATACCTGAATGAACTCTCATTAATCAAAAAACTACCAACACTCACCAAAAGGGAACTGGCCTCCTCAATGCTCTCTTTGGTCTGAGAGAACATTATATCCATTCTGCCAGCATTTTTTTCATCATTTCTGTGTGACTATCCCAGTCAAACAGGCAAAATATGGCACTGATTTTACAAGGTTAATTACCAGAAAACAGCACCTAACTATACTAAACATAGGAAATGAAAGAAATTGTTTCTCAGGATAGAATTGCACTGGCACTGCCAGTGTTGCATTAACTGCATAGCTCTCAAGACAACCCTGGAGATAACATGACCTTCTCTAACTTTCTAATCAGCCTGGTAAGCATACATTAAAAGTTCAAGCTTTCCTTACTCTGACCATAGCTATGTTTGTAGTTTGATAAGTACCACTTCCTATCTAACTCTGTTACCTACCTACCCATCAAGTCATCATTGTTTTGCCCAGTTTTAAATGTTTTTCTCCTCTAAACACTTCCGTACTAAAGAACCAGAAACAACAAAATTATCTGAATATTAAGTCTCAGGTAAGCCTTTATTTACCAGATATAAAATTGATATTATTGCATAAGTCAGTTTCAAGTGGGACAACTTGCTCAACAAAATCCTTAAGTCTAAGGAAATGTCAGTTTGCATTAAGGAAAGAATGATTACCTTGGTCTTCAAGAACACAGCAGAAAGCAGTAGCAGTTTACAGATCAGAGCAGATAACCAGTAAAGCCTCCAGACCAGAACAGCAGGTTTGACAAGGTATTCAAGTAAATCGCCAGAACAGAACAGCAATTAACAGTTAACAGGCCACTTAAATTAAGAGGTTTCTCTGGGAAAACAGCCTCAGACCTTCAGAGACTTCTAGGAACAGTCAGTTCACACAGGAAGTAAAGTGGCAAAAAAATCGAAGTGCATGGGGAATTTCCTCAACAGGCCTTTTATCCACAGAATATTCAAACCCAGAAACGCCTGGCCTAAATGTAGATGTGGGGGAATGTAGCTGCAGAGAGGAGGGAAAAAAGGGAGGAAAGGAAACAGATTTTGAGCACTGACCTTCTGAGCAATGAAAACATAATTTTCTTCGCTAATGCTTCAGAACCAAAATTTTGCATGATTTAACACTTAGTGCTAGTTAGAAAGCAGAAGCTTTATAACTTTGTTGTGCAGCTTGCCACCACCACAATGTAAAACAGCTGCCAAGAATTTGTACATGGACATGGATCTTGTGCAACAGCTATCACTTGCAGGCCACTCTGGCATTCCCTTAGTGCACTGTGCACTCCCACAGAAGCTAGCAAAGTGACAGTAACACCGGAGAATCAAAACAGCAGTCCTTGTACAAGCACACCCAGCAGTGGCATCGATATGCATCTCCAGTTTTTCTTTTCCGCATTGTTTCAGTGCACCACTACTCCACCACGCTGACTTGAACATGGGCTTCTCACCATCACAACAAACAGCTGTAAAACTTGCTGCCTTGGGAAGGGGTATGGACAAGCATGAAAAGTGGGTGTCTCAAACTCTCAAGAGTCCCAACACTGGTTTTTGTTTAAAATGCCTCATAACTCTCTATTTCAAGCATTTTTCTTTCATTCATAAATTTGACCTCCACAAATATTTTAGGTAAAGCAGTTCAAAGAGAGCAGAGAAAGATGTATCTTTTCTACCTCTCTCAATCTCACAGACCTCAATGCAGTCTACATTTGGGCCATCAGGGAACACAGATCCAGAAATATACATGCACTGTGTCAGAAAAAGCAAGGAACAGCCAACTGCCTTCCCTAGCCCCTATGTCCTACTACCACCACAGTTTTTTTGCTGATCCTTCTTCACCCAGCCTCAACCCTGACAAAGTAGCCTGCAAAACCTTAGAAGTAATGCAAGCATCTTGCCACCTCCCCAACACCCTGATCTAGGTAAGTGCAGTGCAGCAGAACACACAGCCCATGTGTTAATAACACAAAACTGGGGGGAGGCCACTGCTAGTTAGCCAGATCCAGGAGGGCAGAGGTGCCAAATGAGTTTTACAGCTTTCTAGCATTGAGATGTGTCTGGGGCCAGGGGAGTTTTTGATGGACGCATGGGAGCAACACTTGCAATATGCTTGAAAGGGTCATTCCCACATTTTACAGCAGTAGCCTGTGGGGGGCCCTGTGTCAGATCAGCAGTCTGGGGAGAGAAGAGGACAGAAGACAGACCGGGGACCCAAGAGCCTTTCTGGCTGTTTCATTGGGCCCACTTAGGGCTGGGAGGGCAGTTCAAAGGAATACCAAAAGCAGCTAAACTGCTTACTTGGTTGAGAGAGGGTGGGGGTGAGACTGCTTGGGGGAAAAGAATTTTGGAGTCAAGGTGTTTCGGTGCAAGGAAGATTTGGGATGCTGCTGCTTAGGGGTGAAGACATTTGGAAGCAAGGGCATTTCAGAGTGTCGGAGACTAGAACAAAAGCATCGGGGGCAAGGACGTTTGGAAGCAAGGGCTTTTGGAGGCAAGAATCCTTGAAGGTGAGGATGTTTGAGGCAGAGGGTGCTTGAGGGCAAAAATATTTAGGGATAAGAGCATTTGTAGGGCAAAAAATATTTGGGGGAAAGGACGCCTGGGGAAGAGGATCATTTGGCGGCCAAAGCATTTGGGTGAGCAGGTATTTTGGAGAGAGGGTCTCGGTGCTGTTGCCAGCTCCTGAACACTTTCTCTGGTCTCCACGCTCGCTCTTCGAAGCGGCTCCCGCACTCCGGGAGCAGAAGCAGTATCCAGACCCCCTTCCCCCACAGATGCCCATTTCGGAGCCCCTCGCTCCCTGGGAGCGCAGCCTCGCGAATGGGTATGGGCAGCGACAGAGCCCACCTTCCTCCCGGCCGGGCAGCTGGCAGCGCCCAGCGGGCCATCGCCGCAACGGGCGG